>JAGFPH010017258.1:0-14561 GCA_018207615.1 Philaenus spumarius
AGTTGTACTACTCTGCAAGTTGTTATTTTAAACGCTAGAAAGCTCTGATAAATTACATTTTAATAATATTGTACAATGCAAAGGAAAAAATTTCTGGACCGTTCCGTAATGTGATGTGCTGCTACCTGTACCCTAAACTATTTAACTGAACTGTATGTTGACTATTGACAGAAATTGTTTGTTAATTGTCGGAACTATTATCCTGCAAATAGAATGAATAGATGATATTCATTAAATACACGAATATTAAAATGTTTTTAGTTATTTTTTACGTTGAAGTGAAGATGTTTTGTGTATAAACAAAAACATAAAATGAGTTTATTGGCTTTCAACTTTATGAAATACAAGGAGAATGTCGTTTTTGTATCTGTATTTCTTATGTGTTAAGTTCATATTTTGCTTATTTTCCATTTTAAGGGCGGCTCTAGCTGTCGGCCATGTTGGCTGACACTCCATAAGACCAATGTTAAATTAAAATCCAAATTTTTCCTTTATTTTTGATCGGAAAATTATAAACGATATGTCATTTTAAAGCTAGGGTCAATATGCATGCAAATGGCTTTTTAAGAACTAAGAAAAATATTTTGTTTAATATTTATTAACAATTTAAAACATTGATTTTTAATATTTTTTTATATTGTCACTATTAATTATAGCGAAAAACTACCAAGCCATTCGCATGATGAATTTCGTCCCTAAGAGTTTGGTATTTTTTTTTTAACGCTATTTGAACAATTGCGGGTTTTAAATTTATTTAGGCTGAGCAATGTCCGAGTAACCTACCGCTGCTATAGGGTGATTTTAAATATTTTTTTACGTTGTAACTATTAATTATAGCTAAAAATTACCAAGCCATTCGGATGAAGAATTTTGTCCCCAAGAGTTTGGTATTTTTAAAAAAACGCTATTTGAATAATTGCGGGTTTTAAATGGATTTTGGCTGAGCAATGTCCGCGTAACCTACCGCAGCTATAGGGTGAAGCGCTGGAGTCGCAGGTTGCTTTCTGTTTCACTAGAGCCAGGGCCGGCGCAAGGACCATGCGGAACATGCGGACGCATGGGGCGCCGCCAGGAAGGGGGCGCCGAAGCGCCGGCAAAAAGTTCAAGACCAATTCGCCTTCAAAATTTTCCGAAATTTTTTTGCACCGAAAAATGTTTGCCTAAAGACGTGGCCGCCCTTTTCGGGTTTTAAAAAAGAAACTCCCTATTTCTGTTTAGCGCTTTTTTAGGGACAGACAACCTACACTGCTATAGGTCACCATCTTTCAGAGTCGTCGTCCTTTAGTTTTAGTGAAAAATTCGCCCCCCCCCCCCTAAAAACGCGACCTCCCTTTTCGGGAATTAAAAGATATGCCATATTTCTTTTTGGCGCCTCTTTACGGGCACAAAAGACCACATACACCAGTTTAGGGCGCCATCCTTTCAAAATCGGCGCCCTTTGGCTTCAGTGAAAAATTTGCCCCCCTAAAGAAGAGACCACCGTACATTTTATACTAACTTTACTAACATTAATAATGTAATAATTATGTGTCAATAACAACAGTATAACATCTATTTATAGCCTGTTATCTATTTATAGAAGTTAACGGATTTCCGATTTCTCTGCTCCTTAATTACCTGGTATGAGATTTTGTATAGAGTGAACTTGGATAGTAAAACACTTCAGAAAAAATAAGTCAATCTCCCAAGTGCTCTCAAACTCATTGAAAATGCCAAAAAGTTTCTGAATGGTATGAGGTCCGAAAATGGACTCAATAGTGTAATGACCGACGCAAGGGAGCTGGCTGAAAATCTAAATTTTGCACCGGAATTACCCATTGAAGTCCAAGTGAGGCCAAGAAAGGTGAAACGGCACTTTTCGTATGAGAGCGAAGACGAACCTGTTAAGTCCGGGAAACCGTCCTTTAAAGTAGATTTCTTTTTTGTTGCTTTGGACAAGGCAATAAACTCTTTAAATGAAAGATTTGAACTATTACGGGACCATGGCAACCATTTAAAGTTTCTTTATGACTTGAAACTGGTAGGGGAACTGAAAAAAGATGAACTTAAAGAAAAGTACAATAATCTAGAAGCAGTATTGACAGAAAATAATAAGAGCGACATAAATGGAGAGGACCTCCTGAAATAGATCGTTATGTTATCACCTTTACTATCTAAAGATAATTTGCATGAAGCAACACTAAGTTATCTGACTCAAAACGGAATGATTGATATTTTCCCGAATGTATTTACTGCCTTAAAAATTCTTCTTACGCTCCCAGTCTCAGTAGAAAGTGGAGAAAGGAGTTTTTCAAAACTCAAAATAATAAAAAAACTACCTGAGTTCAATCACTTTTCAAGAACGACTTAGTGGGTTGGCAACACTAGCGATTGAGAACGACGTTCTCAACTCATTGGACACAGATACAATTTTGAGAGACTTCGCCAAGATCAAGGCAAGAAAAGTCCGATTTTTTTCTCATTTAATTTAGTTATGCCATTTTTCTTGTACTGTATGTGTGTGTGTGTGTGATATTAATGTAAAAACTTAACATTAACCTCAATCTTACAATGTCACCGAATTACCGATGTTACCTTATCTTATTGACAATTATAGCCTACTTAACCCTTTATCTTTACCACGTTGTCATGATGTTACCAAATTGACTTGTGATATTGTAATGTTAATCTTACAATGTTACCTTTTGATGTTAAAAAGTTAAAATTATGTAAAATAAATATTGTAATATAATTAATTTGGTGTTTTCAGTATTCCACTTCCCCACACTTAACTTTCCATTTTATCATACATTTATTTTAATGTCAAAAATACCGAAGCTATATATATATATATATATAAAATATTTTATATTTACTTTTATTTTTTAAATTGTTGCTCGATGTTATATTTTAATTTGATTTTATATAATTAAATAATTTCTATTGGTATACATTTAATAATGTACCCATTTTTTATTGCAATAAGGAGGTAAATAAATATATATACATATATAGGGGCGGAGGAGGGTTGTTGTGTATAGAGGGGGGGGAGGCGCCAAAAATTAATCTTGCATGTTCAGGAAAAACTCCTTGCACCGGCCCTGACTAGAGCCGACCCTAAAGTGTTGTTTTTCGTATATTTTTAATAATGGTAGACCTACTAGCAAAATATTGAAGTGATTGCCATTAATGTATTGTAAAAATTATACAGAGTGACTTATTTACAGAGAGCCATCATTGGTAACTTGTAAACTATAAATCTGACAGCAAACTTTAAATAAGGAACCTTTCCTTCTTTTTGAGACATTCAAATATATTTAGTTAAAATATTTTTGTAAATGGCCGCTATTTTAAAATATGGCAGTCAACTTTCGAATTTTGTATGGAACACCATATATTTTATGATGAATGTGGATTTTAAAAGTTATTTTAAGACTTTTTTGTTCTTGGAGGTTTTTTTTATAAGACTAAACGTTTAAAAGTTAGAGGGGTATAATGTTTTAAAAACAGTGAAAAACACCCTATTTGAGCGGAAGATATTTTTGTATGGAAACATTTTGAACCAATGAAAACGCTCTTATTTTCCAATATGGCGGACAACTTTCGAATTTCTTATGGAACAGTGTGTATTTTATGGTGATTTTGGGTTTTACAAGCTAATTTAAGACTTTTTTCTTGACGATTTTAAGTCTATTATGGGTGTGCCATAACTGATTTGAAGTTTAATTGAATGTCTCATTTATTAATATGTTACCCACTTCTGTAATTTCAGATTAACAATTATGAAAAAAACTTTACTTTTTAGATTCCGTTAAAAATTATTACAGAAATACAGTAGAGGAGTGTGGAAATTTCGCATAGAGGTCTACTGAATTTCGCTTATCTGCTTACACTATAGGGTGTTGCGTGTTGATGAGTAAAAATCATCGATGTAGTGTGTTTATACATCGATGGTAAAAATACGAAGCTGTAATTAATAGCATTGACTTAAGTACAGGAAAGTATAATGTTGTTATTCTTGTTAAATAATTTTAAATGGAGTGAGTATAGTGGGGCCGCCGAAATATTATCTTTGCTCCGGTTGAAAGCAGGGCTAGTTCCGACCCTGTCTCCCTGGATGTGCCCGTTTGCACGGATTATATAGCTATACATTTATTTATTTACGCTATTTAAAATTGAATTAAATACATACCCTTTAGATGAAAAACTTGCTTCATATTTCACTCTAGCGAACCAAACATTTGTATCATTCTTCAGGTGAACAACGTGCTCTTCAACTCCACCGTCAACAGGATTAGTTGATACTTCGTGTGTGTGTTTATCGAACACGACTGTGCACGACACAAGTTGCACAGATGCAAGAACCACCAACAGAGCGTACAATGTAGAACTGTGCTCAAACGGTTGTGTAGTCGGGAACTATTTTCTTAGAAACGATAAACAAATCGGGATAACCTCAAAGATAACTCGATGGAACGGTTTGTCTGAGTCATCACAAAGTAAGAATGTACGAAACAACAAATTAGCGGTTTAGATGTATATTTCAAATGTAGGTTTTTTTTCCATTGCAAGCAATACAAATCAAATGTTAATGTAATAGGAGGTTGCAGCAAGAGTTAAGCAATCCACTTCCACAAATAAAATTGATACTTAGCGAAATCTTTAAAATTAATTTGATGTAGGCAAACTCTGAAAAATTACATTTGTAAACTGTTTTCTTTTACAAAACTAAGAAATGATATTATAATAGGCCTATATTTATATTCCCAAAACTTCTAGAATATCAAATTTTGTTAAGCTCCTCATAGAGCTGAATTAAGAAAAAATATAAAACTAGTTGCCCATTAGGCACTGGTCAAAAGGGGTTTCACTGCCAATAGCTCATAATAATACATTAATTGGCGTTACTAAACACAGAACAGATTCAGTTTTGAACTTCTGGGATTGGTATGTCAGGAGAATTGTTAAAAATGTCAAGTAAGCTATATAGAGGAGAGCGGGGTAATACAGTGCAGCGGGGCAATAATGTGCACCTAGCTTTTAAATTCTCTATTATTATTATTATTATTATTATTATTATTATCATCATTATTAGCTAAACGAGAATTTTTAGAAAGATGCGATTTTTTCATATGGTGGGTTTCATTAAGCCAAATTTTATCAAAATCGTTAGAGCCATTTTTTATAAAAAAATAATAACAGATTTTTAGGGGGTTTTGGCTAAAAAGGGGGTTGTTTTTCAAAATTTTTCTCAATATTTTTTCGTGCATCTATACAGGCCTAATTAACATGTTTGGTGCAAATTTGTTCGAAATCGATCAAATAGTTTTCTCTCTAGCTTTGTATACATACAGACATTCAGACGTACAGACATTTTATAAAAAACACTTTTTTGGACTCAGGGGGTCAAGAAACGGATATTTTCGCTAAAATCTCAACATCGATTTTTTTGCGATCACTATACTTTCTCTATACTAAGTAAGTATAGTGAGAAGTAAAAATCTGATAGAAGTGAATTTGCTGGCGTTCGTATTCAATGATCTACGTTACTCCCCCGTATTGGACTGACTAGTGCAAAGTAAAATTACTAGTTAGTTGTTGCTTAACCTTTGGTTCAAAGTTAAATACAGTTAAATATCAAAGTTCGTATACAGTTTGAAGTATTTTGACGGTTCCGTTCTAGGTAGACTACGATTGCTAATTATTAGCGAATTTCCATAGGAAAATTGAGCTATTGCAGTGGCCCTTATGGTAAGACCGAAGGTCGGGAGTAGCAAATGAGCACCGATCATGGTCCCCAGAACACGTTTTGAGGTGTCATTAAAAATCATATATATATGTGTATATATATGTATGTATATATGTAGGCTATATATGTATATGTATATATGTGTTCGCACTCTAGCGGCCGCATTTTAAGTCCGATTTGGTTCAAATTTGGTACACATGTTGGTTGTCTACGTCGCTCAGACGAGTTAGTTAGCCAAAAAATTCAACAATCGGAAGCACGTTTTTTTGACCGGAAGTAACTATTTTTTTAGATTTTTCCTACGAGAATGAATTTGTTATAGAGTTTTTTCTACAAATATAAATGTAGGATGTTATTCTGCACATTTTGTTTTTTAATGCGACCTTATAGCTCGCTTGATTCCCCCAAAATCGATCAAAACGTAAAATACCATAGAAGTACCCGGTTCAAATCCATGTGGTGGATTCCACTGTGGGGTGGACGTGCGAAGCATGCAATGCATTGAGTATTGAAGATACTCCCAATACGGGGGTTGGCTTGCGAAGCACGCAATGCTTTGTGTACTGAAGATACTCCCAATATGCGGAATTGCGTGCGATCCATTTTGCATTTTGCAGCTATTCAGCACCGTCGTGAATAGACCTATTTCCCAAATTGTTAAAACCCTAAAACATAGGCCTATAAACTTAATTTTAGAAATTCGCTCAACTTACGTCAGCGGTTCAGCTGCGTGATCGAATTGTTCTAGTTTGGCTTTAATAGTTAGGCCATGTCTTTTATGTAATGTACCATTTACAAATGTTTTGTTGCTCTATGGGTTTCTTTTGATATCGAGAACTGACGCATAGGCTACTCTCACAACGTTGTGTATTATTTTGTTTGAAAAATATTTCAAATGTAATTCTAAATTCTACAGAAATAATACATTGTCAATTAACCTAGAAATTGTATTTTTTTTAAACAAAAACAAATCAACATAACCTTTGCCTCCACGTGTGTTGTAGGATTTTTGCAAAGCATGTCAAATTAATTGTATTGTTATCGTTGACCTTTTAAATTACATAATCGTTTATTAAATCCGATAGATATTATGTGTAGTCACAATAACACAAACTAAAGTAGTATTATCAATGTACTTTAGAAATGATTTATGTTATGTCAGTTGATTTTTAATCACTTTCCCCGCTTTTGTTCTATTTATATTAGAGAACATAAGTTGTTTCAAATACAGCCATACACAAAAGATACTCTGGACAAATGAATATCTGGATAAAATTAATCAAAATAACCTATAAATATTATGATATACAAGTACAGTAAATAAAATACAAGTATAGCAACAAAACACGTTCCTTGATTGTAGATTTTAAATAAAATGATCATAGGGCCTAAGCCTCATAAAAACATGAACAATAATATTAAGAAACAAATGACGGCCGTTTTTGGATTTTTTTTATGAAAGAGCAAGTAGGCTAATTTATCTAAACAAATTGAACTTTATTCGTTTTTAACTTTTACGACCGAGGTCGTTTATTATGTACGAGCCTTTAAGCCTCGGCTACGATACGAGCGGTGAGCGGTGGGCGGCGGGCGGCAGTAGCAGGTGAAAGCGGCGTACGAAAATTATCTAGCTGATGGAGTTTCCTTGTTAAACACGGTTGGGTGGCTACGATACAAGCGGCGGATGTGCGTTGGCTAACGCTCGCCGCTCATGATCAAATCAGTTAGATAATTTTTCGACTGCCGTCCGACGCTCATGGGTTTCTTTACTTTCAACAAACATATGACATTGGTTAAAAAGGCAAAATTAAGTATTTTTTGATACGTACACGTTCATGGCTTACTAACGAGCACTTATATACAAAATTTCAAGAAAATCCGACGGTAAACAAAAAAGATGCTAATTTTTTTTTTTATTCGGTTCAAGGATTTATTTATTCTTTAAGCACCATGAATTATGGAATAAACAACACCAATGGATTAAAACTTTCTGTAATGGGACTACTTACCATTGTTATTTTCACAGGAAGCATATATTTTAAAATTACTCCCTCCCCGGGTTACATCTGAATTTATGTTAAAATCCAAATTTCAAGAATTTCTGGAAAAAAAGTCTACGGTTAAAGATATAGTAGTCCTATATTGTGATTTTGAACAAGTGATGCCGTAAACTGACTGGAGATCTGTGAAGGGATAACAAGATCCCAGTCTCGTAAAATTATTGTTTGTTATCGCTGGAAGAGATAAGGAGATGAGGGTGTTTGCTATCGCACTCACCTCGCCTGTTCATTGTTCAGTCTACCTCAAGATGTCTGAGATCATTGAAGAAACAACACTGTGTTGTTCTTCAATGCTGAGATGCAGGATGCGGACGACGCTTCTCACGTTAGTGCGACTGGTTATTTTATTGCACGTAAAGGCCTAAAAGAAAAAACTTAACGATGGTAATAGTGAAATTCTTATCAGTGAGGTGCAATAGAGGCCGTTTTTGTGGAATGATCGCCACAATGATTTTAAAAACTCCACGTTAACCAGAAAGTTATGGGAAGAAGTTGGTGCTTCCATAAACTTATCAGGGGTAAATACGTATAATTTTCTCTAAATTTAAATAGGCTTACCTGGCTCAATATAGTGCTCTTATGTACTCTTGCAATATACATTTTATTGTATGAGAGTAAATTCAATTAAAAGTGTTTATTAATTAAGTGTATTTATTTTACAAAACAATCAAAAAGTTCAACGAATTGTATGGCTCAAAATTATTTTATTAATTAATTAAGTAAGGTCATAATTTTCTAATAAATATTAAGAAATTATAGAATAATTAATAATATTTCCCTTAACCCTGTCAGTCACTTGCTCCTACATCAAGGACGATACAAATACCATTTTTTTATATAAATATCTTATTAAATATCCATGGTTATAGTCATGTGGTTGCATTCTTAAGATACCAAACTAAAGTTTTAACATGATGAAATATTAACAACAAGAGTAATAACAAAACACGTGTTATAAAATTAAACGTTTTAAATCCTGTCAATTTCACAATTTTATATCTGAACTATTATCTACTACATCTAACCTAAATATTCTTTTATACAATAGAAAGAGTTTAGAGTTTTTTACAACCATTTAGTTTAGAAATCATACAAAATGTAATATGTATTATATAAATTGTATTAAAGTATCGTCCTATATATATAGGGCATTGTGACTGATGGTTAGAGGTAGTTTAGACTTTAGACTCATGTTCTGTCTTGTGTCATGAAGTGTAAAGAAGCATTGTGTATTAGTAAAAAAATAATAGTTTAGTTAATTTTCACAAGAAAATAATAATAAACCAGTCAATGATAACAAAATCTCTATATAAAACATATGTACGGATAATTTCAATACCGATAAATACACATGTCAGAATAATGTAAGTGTAAGCACCATAGTGCAATTGAATAGTTTTTTTTTTTTTATTAATTACAACTGTTCAAATGATTTCATTGGCGTTATAATTAATAATAAGTTATGTGTTTTTCCATTAGTCACAGTGTCCTATATGTAGGACGATATAAAAGTTACGTGTTAAACATTTTTATACTAAACAAAATAATATCCAAATTTTATAAACTACAGTGAAATAACTTTCTGCTGTTATTAGTAGAATGTTTGTCATAAATTATCAACAAATGTGAGAAGTCCAGTACCATTATCAAAACGTAAACAAACTTGTCATAAAATATGATTTTTTAGTTTTTTTTAGTAAAACTCTTAACTATGCTTATTTTGTTAACACTTATGGTTACAGTTGTTATTGAAACTTCACTTAACAATATTTTTATTACTTATTTTTACTGTTTGTGCACTATTTTAATGAAAATGTAAACAAACCACAAAAAAATATAGATATATAAAGATATAGTAGTATTATATTGTGATTTTCCTATAAATACTGGTCTCTCACTAAGTATTTTCGTCAGCACTAGTTCCTCGTGTGACGTCATCTCGTTGACTGTGGGAATATTGCCGTTTGTATCGTAGCCACGTCCGCCGCTCAGGAATTTGGCTAGTAACGCTCGCCGTCCACCGCCCGCCGTTCACCGCTCGTATCGTAGCCGAGGCTTTATTATTGGTCATCGGTCTGACCGGATTATGTGAAGTCCTCATTAATAGGGCCCAAACTCAGGCCCGGATTGCCATGGCCTAGGGGGCAGGCTTGTGGGGGGCGCAGATAGCGGGGAAAAACTAAACATTTTGTACTTTCTAGTCGAGCGTAAGTAGCGAGCTTCGGGTTGCACTGGCCTTGAAAGAGAGAGGCGGGTGTTGAGTCAAGTGGGGCGGCGGACGACCCACGCCAAGGCCGAGATCACGTCACTGCCGTCACCCCAGTCTCCTCTCCCTACACTCTCACACCACTCCGTTCACAGTTTAGTTGATAGCACGGGCCTTATGGAGGCTTGCCGCGCTACTACCTGACCTAACTACATTGGCTACTATTTACTACAACATTGAACTATGAATATCCTTGTCTCAGTGTTTAATTCAATATCCAAATTTGAGTTTAACTTAGCATGAAGTTTAACCTAACCAATGTCTATCAATATCTATCTCAAAGAAAATAATTCGTCCACGCAGCTGGACCGCTGACGTGAGTAAAAAAAAGTTGAGCAAATTTCCAAAATTATGCCTCTGTTTTAGGGTTTCAACCAACGATTTGGGAAATAGGTCTACTCACGAAGACGGGTATGCTTGTGTATAGGTCTGTGTGTACGCAATATATTAGTAGAATTTGTTTGCGCCTAGTGGCCTCGCGAGTTTGCACCACTTGGGTTCGAACCGGGTACTTTTATGGT
This sequence comes from Philaenus spumarius, assembly GCA_018207615.1. Lineage (NCBI taxonomy): Eukaryota > Metazoa > Arthropoda > Insecta > Hemiptera > Aphrophoridae > Philaenus > Philaenus spumarius. Next base: position 10,576 of record JAGFPH010017258.1, read on the forward strand.
ATTTTACTGATTTTGGGGGAACCAAGCGAGCTATAAGGTCGCGTAAAAAAATTGTGCAGAATAACATTCTACATTTATATTTTTAGAAAAAGCTTTGGACAAATTTAATTCTCGTAGTAAAAATCTGAAAAATAGTTACTTCCGGTCAAAAAACGTGCTTCCGGTTGTTGGATTTTTTTTTGCTAACGAATTCGTCCGAGCGACGTAGACCTCCAACATGTATACCAAATTTGAACCAAATCGAACTTGAAATGCAGCCGCTAGAGTGCGAACATGAATATATATGTGATTTTTAATGACACCCCAAAACGTGTTCTGGGGACCATGATCGGTGCTCATTTGCTACTCCCGACCTTGGGTCTTACCATAAGGGCCACTGCAATAGCTCATTTTTCGTACGGAAATTCGCTAATAAGTGATTATATCCCATCTTGCGTTTCAAAATGGTGGCGGTTTGAAAATTTCAAACCTAAATTAAACAAAAACCGTAAATTTTAACAAAACATATCAATGTACCTTTTTTGTAGCCGTTTTGATTCCCTATCTGACGAGCTTACTGTCAAAACAATCGGATGAAGGATAATAGTAAAGTTATGAGTAATAATCAGTTTGTTCAATTATTATAATTGAACTAGTAAATCCCCGTGAAAAATAACAGGCGGATTAATTAGATACATTGTTGCAAATTGGCGAGACCGTAGAATGGTGTTTAGAATTGAGCTTGGATTTTTTGGATACTTATGGTGGTTCGTAAACCAGACATAAGAGACGTTTTCTTCTGACTTGCAGAGGTGCAGGATCAGTGATGATCTGTTTGAGGTGTGTATATCGAGACCCTTCGGCTCAGTGTTTGACTCTATTTGTTAGTTTTAGGATGAAGTCCTCGAGTGTGGGGATTTTGTGCCCTTGAGAGATGGTGACGTTCGATACGTACCATGGGGAGTTGGTGATCCAACGGAGAGTTTTGTTCTGGAAGGAATCCAACTTTTTCTTCCAAAAAACAGATATAAGAGAGTACCAAGCTGGAGCTGCGTACGTAAGTACCGGTCTGATATATGTTTTGTACATGGACAATCTGATACGAAGTGGTAGAGGGCTCTTGACGTGTATGACTGGAAGGAGTCTGCCACGGACAGATTTAGCCCTTGACAGAGTTTGCTTGGCGTGATGGGACAGGTTTAATTTAGCGTCAAGCGTGATTCCAAGGTATCTGACTTTGCGGGTCCATACTATGGGTTATTTATTCAGAGTTAATTGGACTTTAGGAAATCTACGTAGTGACGAAAATGGGATTGCTTGCGTTTTGTCTGTGTTCACTGCAGTTCTCCACTTCCTGAGCCATGGCTGTAGGGCATCCAACTGTTGTTGAATGACCGACGAGCCATATTCCAGGTTCAGAGTCCTGTAGTAGAACATAGCGTCATCAGCAAAGAGTCGCAGTAATACTTTGGGGATGACTGGAATGTCGTTAGTGTACAGAAGGTACAATAACGGACCAAGAACTGAGCCTTGGGGAACTCTTGCCTCGATGGGTCTAGGAGTGGAAAGGGTACCTTCGACAGCAACCTGGAACCATCTGCTGTCGAGGTATGAGCTTATGAGATGTACATAGCATGGAGGAACTGGGCTGCGGGCTAGTTTGTAAAGCAGGCCTTCGTGCCATACTTTATCAAAAGCTTTTGATATGTCCAGGAAAACTGCGATAGATTGGTTTTTGTTGTTGAAGCCATCAGAAAGGTCGTTGAGAACTTTTACAAGTTGGAGTGTTGTGGAATGTTCACTTCGAAAGCCAAATTGCTCAGGACGAATGATGTCTTTGAGATGCTGGGTGAGCAGGGAGTAAACTAATCTCCCAAAGACGTTGGAAGTAAAGAGATGGGCCTGTGATTTTCAGGAAAAAGAGCCGATTTTCTGGGTTTGTGAATCGTGATTATTTTGGCTCCTTTCCATGATGAAGGAAAGTGACCTGTTGGCATGATTCCATTGAAAATATTTGTTATGAGTGCTACCGTAATAGATGGGATGTTGCGAAGCGCGATGTTGCACACGTTGTCTATACCAGGTGCTTTACGTGTAGGGAGTTTACTAATGAGATTGGCTACCTGGTCGCTGCTGAAAGGGTCATGGGACAAGCAAGAAATTGTTCAAGAATATTTTCCACTTGTTCTATGTGGTCATCATCATAGATACGTGCATTTGGAGTGAATTGGTCTTGGAGTGAATCAGCGAACGTTTCAGCTCTGTCCGCGGGCGTGTAGACTACACCATTACGTCCATGAAGAGGGTGATTGGGAGTTTTTGTTGCTAGGAGCTGGCGATTTAGTTTCCATAGGGACCCGTTCTCTGGAGTTACTGTTGATAGGAATAGGTCCTATTCATCCTCAGTATGGATGGCTAGTAGCGACTTTACTAGTTGGGTTTGGGCATTGAACATCCTCTTGTCAGAGGGTGCTCGCGAAAATTGTCAATTTCGGCGAAGTTTTCTTTTCTTGGCCAGCTCCTCTTTGATGTGAGGAGGGAGTCCAGCCTTAGTCCCAGTTGTAGAGGAAGTGTAAGCACTGGAGTTTAGTGCTGCGGTTATGATGGTTTGGAGATGGGTCACCTGATTTTCGATGTCAGTTGGGGTGTTGATGACTGCAGAGAGATTAGGGGTTTGCCTGAGAAGGCATTCGGTGTACTTCCTCCAGTTAACTCGTTTACCCTCCTTTTTTGGGGGTAGAAGTTGATAGGGAGGTGTGCCAACAGTTAAGATGATGGGATTATGATCTGAGCTGAGATCGTCAATGCAGACAAGATCGTGGGAGAATTGAAGATTTTTTAACACGGCAATGTCAAGAATATCTGGCAAGTAGTTGTTTTGAACGGGATAATGAGTCGGTTCACTAGGACCGATTGCTTTGATGTTTTGGTGATTCTGCAGGAACTTTTGCAGCATTCTGCCGTTTGTATTTGCGATACGACAGTTCTAGTCAGGATGTTTGGAGTTTAGTTCGCCCATTAGAATGGTTGAATCATCCAATGAGAGAAGGTTTTTTGAGATGATTGATTTTTAATGTGGCATTTGGAGGGATATATGCAGAGATTATGCGTATATCTGTCCCAAGTCAAATGATTTAGAAGTTATTAATAATTATTATAGGCTATATTATTGATTGAAGTTGTAAACATAACCCCAAAGTGTAATCTACGCTAGGTTTCGTTTGCGTATTACAGATAATTGGTGAAATCAACTGTTATATTATTAAGTTAAATGAATTTTATTTCTTCTTTAAATGTTCTCCACGTACGCTCGTATGTATACTCGCTTTTATAGGAGTTGATTACTGTTCCACATTAATACAAATTACTAGCTTAAACGTGCGAAGCATTCGCATTCTAACTTACTTAAATCCCACTTAATTAAAGTACACAAAGTATATTTAGTATCGTATAGTGCGTATTTAGTGCGTCATGGGCATAGGTGATGGTTTGTTTTTAACCACGCTTACAATTAATTAAAAATAGCAATGTAGTGGCGTAACGGCAGTTCTCCAGCTGGGTATTGTTATCATCAGTGTTGCTAACGCCAGAAAATATCCCTACAACTTACTTGATCTTACATCACTGTTACTTTCGAATTCTTTTTTTTTCGTATAATTGTATTTTGTATATTTTTCCGGTGTAGCGGTTAAGGAAAGCTTTAAAATGATGCCTCATTCATGTAATTTGATGATGTATTAAGGAAGTTATAGCGTACCAACAAAAAAATGGCCTTGAGAAGTAATATATGTGATTCTTGAAAATATAAATATCAATAAAAAATATCAAGGGCAACATATGCCTAATATCTAGTTTAAATTAGTTTTATAAGGTTTATGTTTTCATGCGGACTACTACCGTAAAGACTGGGCTACGATACAACGGTGAGGGGTGAGAGGTGGGCGGCAGGCGGCAGTAGCAGGTGCAAGCGGCGCACAAAAATTATCTAACTGATGGAGTTTCCTTGC
>JAGFPH010017259.1:5989-17955 GCA_018207615.1 Philaenus spumarius
GTGTGTTTTCATAATCTGGGGGGAATCCGCATGCATTGTCTTCCTCAATAAAGTTATTTGCGGCATTGTGTTCGTCTTGGGTTTCTTCCGCGAAGTTACAACTAATTTCAGTCTGTTCCGATAGCGAAATGTGCGGCATTTGTTCGGTGATCTGGTACATCGAATCACTTTCCGTTTCTTCAACGACCGGCTTTCCAGTAATTTGGTATAATTTATTTTGTCTGATTGGGTTTTCGGTTTGACGTGTTGATATGCTCATTGGTGTGGGTTGATAAACTTGATTCGTTTTAGGTGCTGTGTTGTTGTGTACATAGTTTTGTCTGTTAAATTGGTTAAATTGATTGGGATTGTTTTGGGGTATTTGTTTATAATAATTCTGAAATGGTTGATTATTAGTGGCAGGTTTGCGAATTGGTAAATGCTGTGATTTATTTGGTACATTTTGCCGATTAGTTTGAAAGAGTTTATTATTTTTGAATTGGAAATCGTTAGTCAGCATATTAAGCGCTTCATTGAGCGTGTTAGGATTTTTTGTCCGCATTAAGGACCCTAACGGTTCCTGAAGTCCCCTTAACAGTACACGTAGTGCTAGTTTTTGGGTGTAAGTACATAGAATATCTTTAGCAGCTGGTTCCTTGTTAATAAAGAAAGCTATTTGCAAATTCAACAATTTCTGAATTCTTTCGTAAAAAGTGAAGGGCGATTCGTTACTTTCCTGTCTTAATTCTGCCATTTCTAAATTTAAGGTAAAACAATCCCTCCTATCTGAATAACTAGTCAAAATTGTATTTTTAACATCTTCCCAAACATAGGTGTTGGAGCTCACTACAATATCTAAGGCCTGTCCTTTTAATTTAGAAAGTATAGAAGAAAACAAAAATTCGTTTTGAAAATCCTCTGGGTTCTGGACTACAAAGAATTTGTTCACTATTTTATCACAAATTGAAATAAACCTATTGAGCATAGCAGTTTCACCATTGTACTCTGGAATCATGTCCAAGTACTCTTTTTTTAATATAGGGGTAGTCATTGTAATTAATTATTATCTACTCAACTTATTTGAAAAATTAAAAATCAAGATATCAATTAATATACTACAAGAGAATATATTATACAAATGAGATATTTAACTAGCCTACTATATAAAATAATTTTCAAAATTATTACTTTCGTTCTTAATATTATAGAATATTTTAATATTTGTACAGGATTTACTTACAGTGAAATCCAAAATACTTTGCTCATTATGTACGGCGTAACACTGCACTTATTTTGCACTGCACTATTTAACACAATACACAAAACTTTTTTCCTTTTTCGTTGTTCGTTATAGATATTCACTTTATGATTGATCGATTTTTCGCAGATATTCACTCTGCAACCGAGTTGGTTCCTCGATTAACGGTTAAAACCGACGGATGTTATATTCGTTAACTTCCTCGAGGTGTCCTATCGACTGCGCCAGTTACGTTTTTGGTTCGAGGGAATTGTTTTTTAAAAAAGAACAATTCTATTCGTTACACTTAATTTTATTAACTTTAAAACAATTATAACAAATAACGTACAATATTCATATACACTGATGTGTACGGAGAGAAGCCTCGTCTAACTCTGACGAAACAAAGCTTGTCTCTTCACACAATACAAATGCTGACTAAACTAAGAACCATACAACAGTCATCATTATTACAGTAAAGTGTACAATAATTGTTTACATAACTTGTATGTATGTATGTATACAAAGCTAGAGCGAAAACTATTCGATCGATTTCAAACAAATTTGCACCAGACATGTCAAGTAGGCCTGTATAGATGCACGAAAAACAGTTTTGAAAATTTTTGAAAAATAATCCCCTATTGACAAAAAAAAAAAACCCAAAAATTCAGTTATTATTTTTTTATAAAAAATAAATTATAAAATTTGGCTAATTTTTAGCTTTTAATGTACCATACCATTTGCATAAAACTGTATCTTTCAAAAATTCTCGTTTAACTAATAATAATAATAACTGATTTTGAGGGGTTTTTTTGCCATAAAGGGGGTTGTTTTTCAAATCCCTTTTTCGTGCATCTGTACAGTCCTAATTGACGTGTTAGGTACAAATGTGTTCGAAATCGATTGAATAGTTTTCTCTCTAGATAATAATAATAATATGTATTAGTTAATCTAATACTTTAATAAATCACCTCTCCTACCCCACCTACAATTATGAAGTCACAGTGAATCTGTTTAGTAATTTAAATATGTTTGTGAGAAAGTATGTGCCAGTTAATTTATTTAGTTTATTTATGCTCTCAAGAAATAACATTAAAGAAGAAGTCAATGTTTTTGTCTCCAAATAAATGATTACTCAATAGTCTTATAAACCAAAATTTATTTCCACAAGTTTTAATATTTTCCGGTAAACAATTAAAAAACTTCGGTGTTAAATCTATATAATTAATACGCTACATGAAACTTTGTCGGTTGAACTCCTCCTCCATTTCTTAACCGATTTTATCCATTGACGTCTCATTGGAAAGAGCGTGTCGCGTAGATTTGCAAACTAGCCTTACATTTTTGAATAAGTCCCTTTGGCTCTGAAATAGTGGCTTTTAAAGTTCCCATGTTATTCTTATGAAGGATATAATTGTTTACATTTTGATCAGCTGTATAATTTAATTTTGATCAGCTGTATAATTTAATTGCTGTTATTTATTTTTCAATTCAATGAAACGCATTGAGTACGTTTATTTACTATTTGAGTTTGTGTAAACATAACCACCAAGTCGGATCGTGTTAGTATGGTTGTATCTTAAATTTGTGTATTTTTCGTTGTTTTGTGTCGCTATGACGGATCGTGTTAACATGATAGTAACATAAATTTTGTGCATTTATCGTTGTTTTGTGTAGCTATAATTTGTTTATTTGTTGTTTTTTCTTTTAAATGCCTCCGACGCGACGACAACGAAACATAGAAAGGAGGCGTAATCGTGGTAACGACCGCAGCTACAGAACAGTGGCGCGTAATAGACTTAACTCATCACAGTCAACACATGAACCTGGACAACCTCAACTATTAGGTTACAAATGCGCCCTAACACTACCCCAAAACGACTTTTCGTTCTCAATTGGCCCTCTATCAATGACCTGTGTTGCCTGTACAGCGAGGCATTTTGAGAAGGAGAAAACCGGCCGGAATGCTTCAAATTTTTCCCTGTGTTGCCACAAGGGTAAAGTATCTTTGCCACCATTTATATCGTCACAATTCATTCAAGAGCTAATCGAAAACATTCATCATCCGAATGCTTCTATTCGCAAGCAATCACAAAACTACCTCAAACACATTCGCTCTTATAACGCTGCTCTTGCCATGATCAGCTCTGAAGATAAACTAGACGAATCTTTAACTAACGGTGTCTACAACTTCAAAATCCACGATACGTTCTATCACCGCGTCGGCACTCTTGCACCATCACCTGGGCAAACTGCTAAGTATGCACAAATTTACATTTACGATGTTGACACTGCCGTTCAGCAACGAATGCGAATGCCCTCCAACCAAAAGTGTGATGAGGCCTTGATGAGAGAGTTGACATCGTATCTTGAAAATGTAAACCCTTTCGTCCAGTCATTCAAAACTATGGCCGAATTAAGTCGTGACGAAAATAATGGCGTAGAAACTGACATCTGTATGTTCATGAAGAGAGACAGAAACGACGATCATAGAAGATTCAACGATGCCGTTCAAACTGATGTCGCCGCTATATTTAAAGCTGTAGATGGTGCACCACCTGGCGAGCGCAACCTTATCATATGGCACAAGTCTCATGGCGTTCGAAGAGTTTCCGTTTTGGAGCCATCCCTTGACCCAATGGCTTATCCATTGTTGTTCCCCCATGGCGATTCTGGATGGCACATTGACTTGACTCACGATGCCGCCCATCAAACAGCTGTTCGTCAAAAGCTAACCATGTTACAATATGCATCATACCGTCTTGCAATTCGCGAACCATTCAGCATTTTGCACCGTTCACAGAATCTTTATCTGCAATGGTTGGTGGATATGTATGTCAGGATAGAAGGCACACGACTAGATTTCATTCGGAAGCAACAGTCACAATTACGAGCTGATCTCTACCTCAACATAACCGACTATGTCAATAGAAGGGCAAGGGAAGAAAATGTTCAAATCGGCCGCCAAGTAATTTTGCCGTCATCTTTCATCGGCTCACCACGTAATATGAATCAAAACTACTTAGATGCAATGGCTATAGTGCAAAAGTTTGGGAAGCCATCGCTATTCGTCACTATGACATGCAACCCGAAGTGGCCTGAAATCATTGACAACTTAAAAATTGGCGAGTCGGTACATTACCGTCCAGACTTAGTCGTCCGCGTCTTTCACTGTAAACTGAATGAACTTATTGACAACATTACGAAAGATCAAATTTTTGGCAAAGTGGCTGCTCTGATTTATACAATTGAGTTCCAAAAGCGTGGACTCCCGCACGCCCATATCCTTATCACTTTAGACGAAGAAGATCGTATCCGCGAGGTAGATGTTATCGACAAGTACGTGTCTGCAGAAATACCTGATATTCAGCTCCATCCCTCTCTTCATGACAAAGTTAAAAGCCATATGATTCACGGCCCGTGCGGCTCTCTAAACCCAAATTCAGTTGGTATGTCAGATGGCCAGTGCAGCAAGAAGTTCCCAAAAGAATTTTCCGAGTCAACGCAAGAGAACCACATTGGGTACGCAAGATATAGAAGACGTGAAACAGGCGTTACTGTTGATGTTCGTGGTCAGAGTGTTGACAACCGCTTTGTTGTGCCTTATAACCCTTTTCTCCTGCAAAAGTTCAACTGCCATATCAACACTGAAGTTTGCAGCTCTGTAAGGTCAATCAAATATGTGTATAAATATATATACAAGGGTTACGATTGCGCCAACGGACAGTTCAGTCGTGACGACCAAGCGCAGATGGTATTTGACGAAATTGACTCTTTCGTCAGTTGTCGTTATGTAGGATCTACAGAGGCCACTTGGCGCATTTTCGAATACGAGATGCATCATCAATCTCACAAAATTGAACGTCTTGATTGTCACTTACCGCAACAACAAACTGTATACTTTCAAAACGGCAACGAAGCTGCCGCAGCAGCAAATCCAAAGCAAACAAAACTAGAGGCATTTTTCACACTTAACCAACGAGAATCTGATGCTAACAATTTACTATACATTGAAATTCCGCAAAATTACACATGGGACTCTACCAGGAAAGAATGGCGTAAACGACAGCGTGGTGGACAAATGGTCGTAACGCGCCTTTATAATGTGTCGCCAAAGAATGTTGAACTTTTTAATTTACGTCTCCTGCTACTACATGTCAAAGGTGCGAAGGGTTTTGAAGATATTCTTACAGTCGATTGCATACTTCACGAAACATTCTTGGCCGCCGCTAAAGCAAGAGGTATTGTGTGTAATGACAACCAGTGGCAAGACACTATTGCTGAAGCGACTACATCGCAGTCTCCTAGACAGTTGCGTCAGCTTTTTGGAATTATTTGTGGTATTAATATACCCGCAAATTGCAACGCACTATGGGAACAGTTCAAAGACCATCTGTGCGAAGACTTACTTCGTGATATGTACTCTCAAGCAGCGTATAATCTGGGTCTTCTTGAAATTGAGGATATATTGATCACTCACAACACAAGTTGTGCTGAGTTAGGGCTTCCAATTCCGAACTGTCAGTCAACAAACATAGATAGTTACGACGTAATGGAACAAGGCGAGTGCTTCAATCATATGTTCAACATGGCCAATGACGAACAGAAAGCAATCATTACAGAAGTTATTGGCGCTATTGAAAAAGGACAAGGCGAAAAAGTACTTTGTCTCACTGCGCACGCTGGCTGTGGAAAGACTTATGTGCAAAAGACGTTGATGTTTTATTTACGTTCAAAATGTCTTGACTGTCTACCGTGCGCATTCAGTGGCATAGCGGCAAGCTTGCTGGTGGGAGGCAGAACATTACACAATCAGTTCAAATTGCCTATTCCTGTCACTGAGTCATCGGTATCATCTATCAAAGCTAATAGTGCTGTTGCCAATAGAATCAGGCGTTCAGCATTGATTATAATCGATGAAATCTCAATGTGTCCGATTTACGCGTTGAAAGCAATTGACCGTTTGCTACGTGACCTATCAGTTCCCGAAAATCGCGAAAAAATGTTCGGAGGCAAAGCCGTACTCCTATGCCGGGACTTTAGGCAGACGCTCCCTGTTGTACCCCACGCTGGGCAAACAGCTACAATTGAGCTATGTGTGAAATCTTTAGAAGAGTGGCCACGAATCAAGCAGCTCACGCTTACGCAAAACATGCGTGCGCTGCCATCTGAGCTTGACTTTATCAGCTTCCTCAAACAAATCGGTGATGGGACATATCCAATTCATTCTGATCTCGGCGATGATATAATTGAACTTCCTCAGAACGTTATCTGCTCAGGAGATATTATTGACGAAGTATACAATGACTTTGACCGCATTATAACAAGCAACACTATAACAGACCGAGCAATCCTCTCTACAAAAAACGAATTCTGCCATTCTGTAAACGAAAAGATAATGTCAAGGATGCCCGGAGAGTTCACGACTTATTACAGTTTTGACAAGATTGTAACTGATGACGTTTCAGAGACACTGAATTTCCCAACCGAATTCCTCAATAGCATTGAATTGAGCGGATTACCACGTCATAAATTAAAACTTAAAGTCAACGCGGTCGTCATGCTCATAAGAAATTTAGACACTGCTAAAGCAATTATCAATGGTACCCGATTGAGAGTGAAGCATTTATATCCACTCACTATCGACGTGGAAGTTCTAACCGGAACGTCTTCAGGAAATCGATTTCTCATACCGAGAATCCATTTACGTCCTTCTGATGCAGCCCTTCCCTTTGCCATGCAACGCACGCAGTTCCCAATCATACCTGCGTTTGCTATGACGGTGAACAAATCACAAGGACAGAGCATTGGCAAAGTTGGAATAGTGCTTGAAGAGCCTGTCTTTGGCCATGGACAGCTTTATGTAGCCTGCAGCCGTGCACGATCGTTTGAAGGGCTGAAATTCAAGGTCCGTGACACAGAAAAACAATGCCGGTTGAGAGGTGATGATCGAGTGTTCATTTGGAATATAGTATTTAAAAATGTAGTATAACCATTTACAGTAAAATGTTTTCAATTTAAAACTAAAATTTGTGTTCCATTTATTATGATGCATCGTAAACCTATGTATACTGTATTATAAGCAGTCTACTATGCAATAAGTGCGCTACAATAGTCGTCCACTACTGTAGCGCACTTATTGCATTGTAAAATATAGTTGCACATAAGCGTGCACTTTGTCTCATGAAAAACATTGTAATATTATATGTCGCAGACAAGCACTTTCTGCATGATAATATATTTGAAAGTGTGTGTGTACGGAAGTTACGCCATACTAAGATAAAAAATGGGGATATTTTGTAATAGCACTCTGATAGGCTGAAAATGGTGAATTTATGGTGGATCCATGCACTGCATGTAAATGTTTTGAGATATTTGAAAGTGTGTGTGTACGGAAATTACGCCATACTAAGATACAAAATGGGGATATTTTGTAATAGCACTCTGATAGGCTGAAAATAGTGAATTTATGGTGGATCCATGCAATGCATGTAAATGTTTTGAGATTGCCAAATGCAATTATTTATCGCTCTGCTAGCGTAGCACACGATTCCGTGTGCTCGGGTCCACTAGTATGTATAAAATTGCATAAATACTGAAAGGTTTTGTTTAGGTACATTGACATTATATTTATTTCTTCGTTCTTTACTCCTTGATGTCAAGCTAATATTTTTATTCCCACTCCTGCTAAAGAACGTTCTCAAAACCTTATATAGTTATAAACTCCTCTATAATATTCAAAGTTTTAAAAAGGGGATATGTGTGCTCATTTTTATGCTTGTTTGAAACACTTTTGTAATGTTATAATGGGTTTTACTGGGGTAGTGGTATAATACGCTTCTCACAATTTCAAAAAGTTAATTATGTTATGAACTCACCCTCCTAAGAATTATGTTATGTTAACTACTTATAAACATTCGGACATTGAAGTAAAACAAAAAGTATAAAACTAAATTGTTACGTTTCTAATATTTATTTCACTTAAACTTTCACATGGTGGACCATGGTTTAAATAAGTATTTACACACTGTTGTTGTTGAAACCTTGGTTCACTATAAAATAAAGATAATATCAAAATCTAAATAAATGTGTTTTATTTATTTTATTCACTGTCCGAATATTAATACGATTCACAACATTCAGAATTCATTAAAACAATTATTAATGTAATTGCATTAAGTAGGTCTAACTGACAACTATTTGGGCTTAAGGAGCAAAACTGTTATAATTCATCAGAAAAAGGTAATTGAGAAAGCGCTTGTGAAGGAACTGAGAGGGCAAGAGAGTGGGAGAACAGCTAGGAGGTTTGACTTACATCACTCCACCCCGCCCGGCCTTGGTGCCAGTTCTACTGTATTACGTGTTCTGTGCTTATAAAACAGAGCGGAATCATCAGCGAAAGCTACAAGGTCGCCCATGATTTTTCTATTGCATAGGCTATTTACATAATATTAAAAACAAAGTACCAGAAAGCACAGACACCAGTGGGATAACATATTGAATGTTTCCTACATCACTGTAACTATCATTTACTTAAGTTTTTTAAGCCTGATCTACTTTTGTTTTTACTGTGCTCATACCTCTAATCATCTAAAAATGGTCTTGAAAGAAAAACTAATATAACTCTCGCAAATGTACTTTATTTTATATTTGAGTTTTAATATAACACTATCGCACCTGTGTTGTATGTTTGAAAATTCTTTAAAGACGATCAGAACTACTTATATTTGAAAAAAATATCACTCTGCACCACGATGAGTACAATGCTGAGGCAGTACCACGATGGTCTGTAAAAACCATTGTAGACCAAAACTCTACATACATTTTTAACTGCAGTTTAAAATGTCCCTAGTAGAACAGATCTATCTCTGTCTCTGTCTGCCTTACCCCCGAGTACATCCAATTACACAGTCCCCCAGAGGGTGTTTCTTGTTCACTTAAAGTTTCTTTTATCTGGATTACTCACATTTCGTGTTTTATGTCTGCTTTTATTTTCTGTCTCCACTTGAAAATCTTCTTAATGTATATATATAACCTTTGATTTAGCGGTTAACAAATCTACACCAATTTGCTCAGCTTTCCTCTTCATTGAAGCAGGAATGTTCATTTTACTAGTTAATGTTTCAAATAAATAATAAAACTATAAAAATAATCACAAAAAATACTTAGTGTAAATTCAACGATAACTTTACACAGTAACGTTCAAGAACTAACCAACAAACAAAACAGCAACAACATTAATATAGTTAAATAACAAAAATACAAAAATCAGCTGTTTTCATGGGTATATTTACTACTTGCAGCATATTAATGTAACGATTGAGTTTGTTTGAATGCGCAGCTGTTTTACTATGCGGTCTTAGTGTAATGTAAAATTTTGCAGGCTTAGGGCAGCAAATCGTAATTTTCGGCCAGAATATTAACCCTTAAAGCGCTAAGCTAAAACATGGGCTACCGCTCATTTACAAAAAAAATACAAAAATAATATTTTCTCAATGTTCTTTTTAAATTTAGATTCTCAGGGTTAAATAGTACACATAAAAAATATCCAACTAATTTTAAGCTTTAAAAAATTATTTTTTACAAATGTAAAAAGTAAAACCAAAGTTTGCAAAATTTACAATAAGCCTCTTCAAAAGCAAAATACATACAAGCAATACTTATACTTGTCAAAAAATAAAATAATTACCGTACTAAATTCTTACATATAAAAAGAAAACTAAAAAAATAATAATAAACATATCTTACAAAGAGATTGCACACAAGAATACATTTTATATAGGCTACAGAAATCGAAAAACATAAAGAAGGAATTTAGTTATTCTTGTTGCCTAAAAATAAAAATTTACTAAACTGATTGTTGTTTCATCAATATTACACATAAAAGTCACACTCATATTCATTTTCAGTAAAACTTTGGAATAAATATCATTAAACTCACAGTACAAATACAACAAACAGCTGAATGAAACAGTTTGCGTCTATAGGCGTAAGCCGCGCTCAGAACACAAGCGATAGTAGATTAATTTGCTTTGGCGACAGAACACAGAGCGATAAGAAGTCATAGACTCTGCTTATATTTTTTATTTGGTCTAAACATACTCAAAGAACATCAATCTGTACTCTGTTTTAAGTTTCGTGAACTATGGGATCATCTAAGCATGTTTTTGTGCTTTTGCGTCTAAAGGCGTTAACCGCGTTTAGAGAATGGGTCGTGCCGCGTATAAAGGCGCTAGCCGCCCGTTAAGCTGATTACACTGAACTATGGTGAAAAGTATATTAAGACGACCAAGCAACTGATCCGCGTACGATGACATGAGTTGAGTGAGTTTCCAAAACTAAGTTTTAGGGTTTGAAACAACTATTTGGGAAATCGGTCTACTCCTGAAGGCGCTGAATTGTGCCAAATATATTAGTAGAATTTGTTTGCACTTCAGCCTCCAGCCCTGGATCATGCGTTGCTTCGTTCCGCTTCGTTTTCACTTCGATCTAGCAAAGTCACTTCGCTCGCAGTTTGCAACGCAGCCTCCTACATCGGATCAGAAACTGTAACAGTAAAAATCAGATTTTTTTTGAACCAGACGAGCTATAAGGTAGAAGGAGAGACTTAGAAAACCAACGTGTGTACCAAAGTTGGACCAAATCGGACGTAAAATGCGGCCGTTAGAGTATATAAACACCCCTAAAAGTAATACCTCTGAAAGTGACATTGGGCTTCCTCATTTTGTAGGTGGTGTTAAAATAGTTTACTTGAGAATGTTAAAATAATCAAATTTCACACTAAACCAATATGACCAACGATGTATATTCATTACAGTTTTCACTTCTGCCGGCAGTACCGCGACTGCCTTGATTTTTTTTCATAAGACTTTATTAAAACCCTACATCAAATGCGTTCACCTTGCTATCTGTAAATATTTCCCATTGTAATAGTTCTTCCAACTGTTGGAATTTTGTTTCACACTTTTGTTAAGTAAATCTTCATCAATATTCCCATCAAGAAAGTTATCAAGACCTGAAAGAGTATTTAAAAAAGACTTTCGTTCAGAACTGTAGAACTAATTACAGCTCCGAGCTTCCTAATCCATCTTGCCTCTACGGGCGGCAGTGAGAGAGAGATAGTAGATTTAATTACTAGATTACCCTCCTTCTTGCCATTGTTTTCGAATCCCAATAAACCTTCCCCTATAGGCCTACTCTGAGTTAATCTTGATTTGATTATTGATTATTTGCGAATTACCATGGGAAATATGAGCTATTTAAGTTACTTTTATCGTGAGACTTAAGTTCTGGGCTGGTAAATGAACACCGATCATGGTTCCCAGAACACTTTTCAGGTGTAATTAAAAATGTGTATAATTGTTCGCACTCTAATGGTCGCATCTTAAGACCAATTTGGACCAAATTTGGTGCACCAGTTGTTTTTTTAAGTGGCTTGGACGAGTTCGTTAAGCAAAAAAATACAACAACCTAAAGCACGTTTTTTTTACCCCGGTCATGTTCCCCAGAACAAGTTTTTGGATGTAATTAAAAATTGTATATAAAGTGTTCGCACTAATGGTTACATCCGATTTGGTACACACGTTGGTTTTGTAAGTCGCTCATTAACCAAACAAATCCAATAACCTGAAGCGGTTTTTTTTAAAGGAAATAAAATTTTATTCTTGAATGTTTTTTTGTTTTTTAAATTTTTTTATAAAAAATAAATATAGAAGATTATTTTACACATTTTGTTTTTTTTACATGACTC
>JAGFPH010017260.1:0-10218 GCA_018207615.1 Philaenus spumarius
TCAGAGCTATGGAATCAGCTGTAGTATTGATCCGGCTCACTTTAACAACGTTTACCCCCTCACCTCGACCCTGTTAACTGTCAGTGACATCCAGGCATTATTTCTTTAAAACTATAAACTCAATACAAGGATCGCATGGTGGATATCAGATGTTAGTTCTCTCAGATATTTTTGCTAAATTCTATACTATTTTTAATCTTTTATCACTGAGTTGAGAGCTTCATTTGAAGAAAAAACATGTCTAATGTTTGTATTACATGCTTTTTGATATTTTAAAACTTGTGGAAACTTATACAAAAATCAAATCAATTCTGGGTAAAAAAATAATAACAAAATTACCATTTAAATTGTTTTAGTTCACTTAGGCTGGCCATACAGTTTTGTCACCAGCATCAAGCCTTGGTTCACCATTGGCGCCTTGACAGTTGCGTGACTTTTTGGTTGGTGACAGAAGGCGACGAAAGTGTCACTGTTGTACATGATTACTTTAACTTATAAACACCGGGTGTTTCACGCCTATAATAGTTAACTTACGTTATCAAACCGTGTTTAGCGTGTTGAATACAATAGACTGACAGATTCTTTAATGGTTATTTCGCGTGTTAAAATAAATACAATAAATAACTATTCACCCGTTCATTATGTCAACAAAGTTTTATTATAAAACTATGGGAGACCCCTGAGTGCTCTGCACGCCAACACCGTTTAATAATTCAATAATAACTTATTATCGTATAACTTATAACAGCAGTTATAATAAAGACTAGTAAATCCCCGTGAAAAATCACACGTGGATTAATTAGATACACATCAGAAAGAAATACATCATTTATACAAAATACAATTTAAACAACACAATTTATCTAGGCCTACCTAACTATAGAGACGAGGATTTTTAAATTGGTAAATGTGTACAATTATAAGGACTATAAAACAGTAGAAATATTTGTTAAGATTTTGTGTTTATGTATATTATTATATATATTTGAAGAAAGATAAAAATATTATCTTTTAATTGCCTTTTATTCATATTGATAGATCAAATGATTTAGAAGTTATTAGTATTACAGGCTATGTTATTGATTGAAGTTGTAAACATAACCCCAAAGTATAATCTATGCTAGGTTTTGTTTGCGTATTACAGATGATGGGTGAAATCAGCTGTTATATTTTTAAGTCGAAGACATATTTATTTCTTCTTTAAATGTTACGTACACTGGATTTTAAAGGAGTTGATTGAAAGAACCAGCAAGGCTCTGGCCTACACTAAAACAAAAAATAACCTAAACATTTATAAATATAAATAATTGTTTAAATTTTTGAAATCAACTAGTGAAAATATTAGAGCAAACAGCTGATTACTCTACCAGAACTAAACCCATTTAATTATTATTTATTATGGCGTTCCCAATTCCTGTAAAATAATTAGTGTAGATTGTGTTACTCGTTCTTAAGATGACGCTGTTTTTCAAAAAGTATATAAAAACACTCTTGTATTAGAATGTAAACTTTATGTCAAAATTTCAAAGCAATCGATGAAGAACTTTCGGATATTTTAGATTTTGAACAAACCAACATTTACATTTTTATTTATATAGAATGTACTCGAGTAAATATTTCTACGCAGTAGAAGTGAAATGAGTTATAAGTTTAAAGCTTAGAGGAATTTTGTATACGTATAACTGATAGATATAACAGTATCTTAGGAAAGTAAGCAGTACTCAAAATTTATATGTGCATATAAACTGATATAATTAAAGTTAGTTTAGTTCAGGTTTCATTTTTGGATTGCAATTCTGTTCAATTTGACAACGCTATCAATATTCGTGTTCTTCTTTTGTTGTACTCCAGACTCAATCAAATGTAATTTTATTAAGTTCAGTGCTCCATTTTGATTATTCTACGCAAAGCAAATCATTGAAAGTCGGTAATCGTTGGTACCATTTGAGCGTGTGTTATTTGCATCATTTGGCCGCAACGAATGCTCGATTAGTACCGGAATAAACTCTTATCTTTTGAAGTCCATCATGGATGAACTAATTATTAATTTCTAAATTATATATTTTTTTTTATTACTCGGAAAAAGATTATTAGTAATGTCAAATGATTTTTAACAACATGTGACATATTGTCTTGGTGTTTGTATTTGGCTTTTAACTTATGGATTTTAAGGTTGTTAGTAAATATTTTATATAATAATTAAAACTATCCGGGTGTAGCCCATTGGTATCCCTCTTACAACCAATATACCAATGAGGTCCGTTGCTACACGTTCACCAACAAAGTCATTATAGTATTGATTCTAGAGAATACACTTTTCTATTATCTGTTGAGAGTCCCCTTCACCGTATTGCACGTGGCGCAGTGTTGCATACCCAGATTTTATGATTGGCTATGCTAATTGCAATCATAAAATAATTCGACCACGCAGCTGAACCACTGACGTGAGTTTAGCGAATTTCTAAAATTAAGTTTATATGTTTCAACTAGCTTTTTAGAAAATTGGTTTGTTCATGAAGAAATATGCGTAAGAAATAAGTCAGTAGAATTAGTTTGCACCTCAGACTCTAGGTGCTCTAGGTTCACGCTCTGCTTCGTTTCGCTCGCAGCAGAAAAACATGAATTTCCGAGTATACACTTCAACCTCACGGCCTCGGATTAAGGACTACTTCGCTTCGCTCGATGGACAAACACGCTTTAAACTGTCCCCAGCGTAAAACACCCCACGAGAATTTTAACTAGGTACTTTTATGTTATTTTATGTTTTGACAGATTTTGGAAAACAGACTTACTATAAAGTCATGTAGAAACACAAAATTTGCAGAATAATGTCCATATTAATGTTTTTAGGTAAAAATCCAAAAAAGGTTCATTCTACTGCGAAAAATCTAAACAAATAACTTCCGGTTAAAAAACGTGCTCCCGGTTATTGGATTTTTGGTTAATGAACCCATTTGAGCGACGTAGAAAACTAACGTATGTACCGGATTGCGACCGAATTGGGCGTAAAATGTGCCAGATAGAGTGCGGACAAATATATATAGCCTCCCCTATATACCATTTCAATGCCCAAAACGTGTTCTGGGAATCATGATCGGTGCTCATTGCCAAGCGTCACTGCATAGCTCACATTTCCTATGGAAATTCGCTAATAGTTGAATTTTGACTCGATATATACTTACTAAAATGGTTTTGTGTACATCTTGTCGCAGATGGTAGAACTGTATATAGTTTATGTAAATAAATCATTTATAAAAGTAAAAGCGAAACTGTACACACTCTTTACACCAACAGATATTTTTGATTTGTGCTTTGTATGTAGATTTCCGAGTATATTATTTACAAAATATTCAAAAGCATGTGTTAAGAGGGATTTAATATAAAAATAAAATGGAACTCTCTTCCTTATTCTAATCCGTCAAGATATCTTTATGTTATCAATTTAAGTTTGTTTTATCAATTTTACAAAATATCTAGAGAATAAAATAGTTTTTGCAGAGAATGAAAATATCCTCAAAGGTACATAATCTAAATTTTGGCTAGGACTAGATTAAATGCTTTTAAAATTTGTTGTTATTTAGACGACGTAAATTGTTTAACGAATAACCAAGAGAAGTACAAAAGGTAGGTCTCACGCTAAATGCCTTGGCAATCAGAATACGGATAGAAAGGCGTTGCAAAAGCGGGCTGTGATGGGTAGGTGTGACACACACTGTGACATGGTAGTGCGTGCGGACAACAAGAAAGGTCACTTACTTTTTGTCGGTAGAAGAGTAACGTATGTGGTGTTCTTCCGATTGAGAGGAAATTTTAGTCTGCTCCTATAAGAAATAAACGGTACTATCAACTGGCACATACTTTCTCACAAACATATTTAAATTATCAAACAGATTCACTTTGACTTCATAATTGTAGGTAGGTTAGGAGAGGTGATTTATTAATGTAGGGGATTAACTAATAAATATTATTATTATTATCTACAGAGAAAACTATTCGTTCGATTTCGAACAAATTTGCACCAAACACGTCAATTAGGCCTGTATAGATGCACGGAAAAGGTTTTTGAAAAATTTGAAAAACAACCCCCTTTATGGCCAAAAAACCCCCAAAAAATCAGTTATTGTTATTATCTAAACGAGAATTCTTAGAAAGATGTGGGTTTTTTTTGCATATGGTAGGGTACATAAAGGCTACAAATAAGCCAAATTTTATCAAAATCGTTAGAGCCGTTTTTCATATAAAAAAACAACAACAGATTTTTGGGTTTTTTTTGAAAAAAGGGGGTTGTTTTTCAAATTTTTCAAAACCGTTTTTCGTGCACCTATACATACAGGCCTAATTGACATGTCTGGTGCAAATTTGTTTGAAATCGATCCAATAGTTTTCGATCTAGCTTTGTATATATACAGACATACAGACAGACAACTTGTAAAAACCACTTTTTTGGACTCAGGGGGTCCCAAAACGGATATTTCCACAAAAATCTCAACATCGATTTTTTTTGCGATCACTATACTTTCTCCATACTATAGTAGGCCTATAGTGAGAAAGTAAAATCAAGAAGCTGAAATTTGTCCAAGAAATACATTTGAAATGAGAACAATTAGGCGAATATAACAGATTATGTTGATAATTAGACACATTTTTCATTTGTTTCGAACGTCTCGGAGTGTGTTGAAATATTATAATATACCGTACTTTACTGGAACACATAAACTAGCCCTTCCGACTACCTCTACAATAAGCTCTTCCGTATCCAATTGAACAAAGAACACAGTACACTAGACAGGCAACAGACACGAAACACAACATTCCAAGACCACCGAGTCCTGGATGAGATTGTAATTGCTGAAAGCGTGTGTGTGACAGCAATGACGCAATAGTGCGAAGCATTGATTGGCGTCCAGAACGTTGCGGTCAGAGTTCGTAGAACGTGGACGCAGCCCGCATTCTGTGTGCCGAGGTCTTAAATCCAATATTTAAACAAATTGATTTTTTAAGTTATTGTTGCAGAAGGTATTTAACGTTAGTAATTTGTTAACATTTATTCTTCATTCGTTTTTTGGATATTGTTCGTATTGTAATGTTGCAGACAAATTTATTATTTTGTTCGTTTGTTCGTGTGCACTTTATAATGAGTGTGACTTTATGAAAGCATGAATCTGATTTGTATGTTATATGGGTATTTGTTTGTACATTATAAGTATGTATGTAAATATGAATTTCAAATTTACACAGACATTTAATTTTATTGCATACGTACTTTCGATAAACAGCATTATTGTATTATTAATGTTCAACAACTTTGTTATTCGCCATTCCAAATATTGATATATTAATTATTAAATATAATAATTTCCGTCTTCAATATTCTGTTGTTTTTGTAGTTTCGGCCGTTTTCAATAGTCGGCCGTTTTCAATAGTCGGCCGTTTCGGCTATGCAGCCATTCTCAAGTTTCTTTTCAGGTTTCCCATCGTCATAATTACACATAAATAAAAACACTTCCACGGCCGTATTATTTAAAACAACAAACCTTTTGACTTATTTTTGTATAATTTGAGTGGAAAATAAATTATTTGTTATCTTTACTACTTGCCAAATAAATAAACTATTGATTTTGTTCTGGATAAAATATCCACATAGAACGGCGCCGGGTAGGCAATATGACTACAGTATTAATTTTCTTTTATTTTGTATACAATTAATTTTGCAGGGGTAATCGTATTAACTGAATTTTGGTTATCAAGAGGTGATTGTACAAATTAAATAATACTCTTTAATATTTTGGTTTAGGAGAAATTAATTATTGTAACCCAGGTAAATACAATCTAAATATTTTTGAAAACAATAATTTGACACACCCTTACTGTAAGGAGTGGCCAAAAGTAAACTGCAGAGCAAATATCATGACTCCTTTATTATAATGTCCAATTACAATTTTTTAAATATTTTAAATGCTTGTATTACCAAAATATTTTTCCTAAAATTTCATTGATAACCGCAACCTTTAGCGCAAACGTTGGAAAAAATAAGAGTTGATGGGAAAATTGATTGTTCAATGCACTTACTAAATTGTGTGTTAATTTAATTTAAGTGTATTTTCATAAACTAAAATTAAGCACTAGTTTTTAATAAATATCATCTATATATCTTTCGAAATTATTTTTGATATGAGTGACTTGTACTCCAAGGGGTGACCAAAATAAGATCTTAGAAACACACATTATTTACTAATCTAATAGTCACAACGTCAAGTCCATTTAAAATTGTTGTTAATCTTCTAAAACCTTTGTCTGAAACTGGTTTCGATAACGTAAATGTTGTTATATTATATTATTATTTAGTAATAATATGTAATAAATATATATATATATATATATATATACAGTTCTAAATAATAATATTATATTAATAGCAATCGGATATGGCTACAAATACAATAAAGGTTGTTATATTTTTTAATCGCTTATATCGCTTTTGGGAATAAATACAAGTCTACTTGTGCTTGTAGGCCGAGCTAAAATTGATGTTTTAAATTTGCAAATAGTAAAAGATCACATTCACTTTTAAACTTTTGTTTGTTGCTTAACGTCTTTTCGTCGTGCAAGTTAGACTAATGAAGTTAGGGACTCAGATATATAACCAGGTGAGAACTTAAGCAACTGTGTTGGAGGTTTAAACTTATCAGACTGGACGAACTCCTTTAACCTCTCGACCTCTCTCTTCTTCCTCCCTTACTTTCACATAAGTCCTGATTAACTCTATAAGTGTCAGGCAACGAGAATTCTAGTCGATACGGTTGAATAAAAATTGGTGAATCAAAAATAATAGTAAGTGTGGCATATTATATATCATTGTACTCAGGACATTCTGATGATTAATTTGGCATATTGTTTATTACACTATGATAATATAACTATCTCGCAAAAGTACACAAATTTCAAAACATGTCAAAAGTGTTAGTCTGACTCGTGTCAGCAAGAAATAAACGGAGTTTTCCTCTTATCTTTTCATAAACTAAATATTGTCTGACAAACAAATCAGTTATGTCATTGCATAGATCGAGACCTGTTTTTTCTGTCATATTTTTTTATAAACAGGTCTATTTCTGTGGCTGAGATATGATTCTTATATCTATCTATGTTTTATAATCGACAGTATAAAACAGGCATTGGGTTTTTTATGTTTACCTATAACTAACATTGGCGAATTAGTTATCTATTGCACACAATTTTCTTCGTAGAATAATTTCCTACAAAGAAATATAAGTTTGACAGCTGATGGTAGAAATTATTTTCAGACATATCTGCTTTGAAAAGGACGTTTTAGTTCTCATGCTCGCCATTGTATTGTGCGTTACGTTCTGAGTGACTGTGTAGTGAATTTGTTTTTTGATTTGTGGGAGTTACTTTTAATTATTTTGAATTAGTGAGTTTTGTAATAGTGAAGTGAATTAATCTATTTCATTATATTGCAATTATAAGTTGTTGCAATATAATTAAACATAGGCATAGGCCTATTTTGTTTGCAAAAAGAAGCCACGAAACAATGATTTCTATTTCAGGATTATAAAGCATTTTTATAATTGCTGGTATAAATAATAAACAGTGTTATAGAGCATTTTTTGTACATTTTATAAAATTATTTTGTTATTTACAATACATAGGCCTATTTTATATTATTTCATTTTTCTAAATTCAATATGTAGGCCTAGGCTATATTGTATTTTTGAAAACTGCTCATTTATATTATTTTATCTTCAAAACAATTATTTTTGTTAGGAAGTAAACCCTTTTTTTGTAGTTTCATGTGAAGGACGTTTTTTTCTACATGTTGATATTTTAGATTTTGAATTAAATAATTTTTAGTACTTTTCCAAAACCTTTACTTTTGAAAATTTGATTTACAAATTTATTTCGAAAGGCAAAAAAATTAGAGAAATATTTTTTTTTAAATATTTGATCTATATAGCAATGTTTCTTATACTTTCCTAAACAAGAAAATATATCATAGTATACATTTTCCTAGAATAGGCTACATTCTACAAAGTTTTGAATATGTATAGGTACATTTTAGAAAATTGCTCATTTTTGTTATTTTACCCCCAAAACATTGTTTTTTCAGGAAGTATATTTTTTATTGTTTCGTGTAAAGAATGTTTTTTTATAGATTTTTTATTTATAATTACATTTTTTTATTTTCCCAAGATTCCTACTTTTGAAACTTTTGTTTACCAACTTAGTTTTTTTTCCGTTAAAAACGCCAAATAAATTGGAGAAAAATTAAAAAATTTCTTATCTACACAGAAATGTTCTCATACTTTCCAGAACAATAAAATGTATAATAGTGTATACTTTAATTTGAATAGGATACGTTCTATAGATGTTTAAGTGATAATGTGTACAAGTAGAAATTGGCCTGACGCTTATAGGGTTAAGTAATTCTATAGGGGCAAAGAGTTCAGGTAATGCATCGAGTAAATGTGTTCGCTGTAAGGTTGCTTATACTGCAACGAACTTCGTCCATTGTTAAGAATTAATGAGAAACTATGGACAATACCAACGCTTCACAAAGCGTTTTTACATAAGCTTTAACTAAGGCGATGACCAACCCCAACCCCCGTCAGAAACACACAGCCCTTAATTAACTCTCTTTACAAAACATATACACTCCTTTCTGTTTTAATTGCCTCACCCTCTCCGGCCGTCGTGTCAACCCACCGGCTGTTATTGTTTTGTCTAACTAAACTGTCACAAACATATCTGACAGCTGTTCCTCTGACGTCACCAATAGATTGGATACCGTTATTTCCTTTCGAATGAATTCAACAATATACATTATGTTTATGTAATCAAAAACAATTTTTAATAAATCCAAGATAAGCACTTCACGGTAGTTACTGCC
This sequence comes from Philaenus spumarius, assembly GCA_018207615.1. Lineage (NCBI taxonomy): Eukaryota > Metazoa > Arthropoda > Insecta > Hemiptera > Aphrophoridae > Philaenus > Philaenus spumarius. The sequence continues at coordinate 8,906 of JAGFPH010017260.1, forward strand.
ATTTTGCAACTGCATACGAATTGCGCACATGACAAGAACGAGCGATTACAACAATGCCAAATGTAAGATAGTGCTTAGTTTTGATACTAATTTTTCGTACGATGATTTTATATATACTAGTTTGGATTCATTTTTGTGACAAGTTAGAATGACGAAGAAGCGAATGCGTTTACGTTACTAGATGACTACTCGAGCGAAGCTAGGTTAATTTAAGCGTTATATTACAAAAGTTGTTTCAATTTATCGTTTGAAATTATAAATATGAATACAAATTTAATATATATCGTTTGAATACATTTATTTGTCAAAAGTTAGAAAAACGAAAAACGAAAAACGAACTAATAAACGTTACTAAAAGGAGTTAGCGAGGGGAGCGAAGTTACAATGTTGAAAATATGAATTTGTTAAATTTATGTTAATATTAATTGTAAATTTATAGATTTTTTAAAGATGTAAAATCGAGTTCTAATGTTGATTACGTTATAGGGTGTTTTTTTTGCGTATAGGTTGGTACTCCTGCCGAAATATGTTGTGTTTTAGACAAGTACCAACATAACAATTTTATTATTGAGCAATATTCAATTCATGTTTTTATTTGCCTAAGTAAGCTGTTAAACATTCTTATGAATACAGATTCCTAGATGTATGAAGTCTTAGAATAACTAAATGAGACACAAATTAGGGTCCGTATCATTTCTTTTTTTAAAGTACAGAAACCTAATAGTAATTCCTTGACTAAAAGTACAGAACTAAATGTGAAATCAATGATGGTTGACTTGTTTTTCAAAGATTTTGTATAAGTGTTTCAAATTAACGACTCTGACTGTGGCAACTCGAAGCTAAAATTAGTGGGTCATAAGAAAATGTTTAGCCTTTGGTTTAAAATTGTATAGAAAGAAAGAAACATGTATGAAAAGAAAATGTATTCAGAAACTTGATAAACTTTACAGTTCAAGCTTGATCTATTCATTTAAAAATGAAATCCACTCTTCTTGTTTTAATTTGCGCCAACACTACCCAACTAATTCTTGATTTTAATTTAAACTAAGATACATTTTCGCACTAAGTGAAAAAACATGCCTTTCAGCAGCACGTCAAAGACGGCACTGTGGAAGCAACAGTGCTTTATCCCACTCGCAACCTCGCCTGCAGCTTCCTATGTGCGCATGAGCACTACAGTTAATCACCACACCGCTGGAACTGTGAAGCGCGCAGTTCCATACAAAGACTTTTGCATCTTTTTCATAAACTGGTTGATGGCTACTAACTTTAAGCTTACTGATTATACAGGGTGGGTGTAAAAGTCTGAGAAC
>JAGFPH010017261.1:0-17951 GCA_018207615.1 Philaenus spumarius
TATGAAATGACTTACACAAAATTGTAAATTTTGAATCTAATCTTTTCGGAAAATCCTAAAAACTTATTTCAAGCTCGAGTTTAATTAATTAAATAGATTTGCTTGTAATTGTTTCCAACTTTAGGGCTTAAATCTGGCTTACTGCCAAAATCCATTCTATTCTTAACTTTCGGGACTTGTTTCTTATCTCATAAATACTACCCAACCTTTCCTCCCCTTCTATGTTGTTCCAATTATATTTAAATAGAAACAACTTTCAGCTGGTGGGTTGTATATTTTACAGATTTTGAAACTTTAGTGGATTATTATTTACTCTTTTATAGATAGCGAATAATGTATACAGGGGTGGCAAAAAGTCCCGGAACAACCCAATATCTTTTTCCAGGTTCCACTTACACAATTGAAACTTTGCAAATTGTTTATGGGTATAAAAAACTACTTTTTTAGAATATGGCTGATTTTTCACCTCCTCTGGGGGACGGCCCGTCAGGAGTCGGTGAAAGTCTTAAATGTAAGCATGGGTTGTTATGCATATCATTTTAAAGGTCTTGATGAGACAAACACAACGACATAATAAAAATGAAAAATGGATGATCCTGAAAAAAGTTATGGCTGTTCAAAGTTTTGATATGCTGCATGTTAAATGAGCCTTATTCTAAGTTTAATTTATTTTTACATGTTCCATGTATTACACGTTCAACTCTGCTAATTGTTTACGGGTATAAAGAACTACTTGTTTATGCTACAGTTGATTTTTCATCTCCTCTGGGCTGAATCAACTTATTCAAACTGTGAAAACCAATAGAAACTGTGTCTAAACACTGCTTGAACCAGCGAACACAAAATTAGCAGTCGAGCGAATTAACCTCTGCAAAATCATGGGGATTTGGTAGGTGACCTGTTTGTAATGAAAGAGCTTCAGGGGCTGAAGGTGGACCTTATGATGTCCGACGTGATTAGAAGGACACAAAATTTTGACCAATCCTTCACAGTCAAGATCGATGAAGTGCTCCAGGAGGCAGAAAGGACTGGACCTGGATCTGGTGTATACGGATGGCTCCAAAATGACCAGCGGAGTTGGAGCAGGAGTTAATGGTCCTAGGTGCAGCTTATCTTGGGCTATGGGATTCTTATCATCGATTTTTCAGGCACAAGTCTCTGCGCCAGTGAAATTTTCAAAAGAGGAATTAATTGAGCTAGGATTGATATCTTTTCTGACAGCCAAGCCGCTTAAAGGAGCTGGAATCATTCACCTTTGAATCAAGGCTAGTTTGGGACTGTTTTAAAGCAGTGAATGACATGGTTAGACTCAAAAAAGTTACTCTTAAACGGATGGTTGGCCATGTAGGCATAAAGGGTAATGAGGCAACGGTCACCTTGCCTTCATTGGCCCAATCCTTTTTGTGGGAGGCTTAGCTACCTAAGAAATTTTGGTGAAATCTGGGAGAAAAGTTGGTCTACACATTGGAACGATGCTTCTGGGCTTAGCAGGCTTAAACGTTAATTTGCTTCTCTAAGTCGAAAGCTCAAAAGCTTCTATTGTCGGGCATAAACAATCTTAGACGGATTGTAAGAATCCTTACTGGTCACTGCCCGGTCAAGTACCACCTCAAAAAAACGAAGCTGGTCTTGGAAGACTCCTGTCGCTTCTGCTTCCTTGGGATTGAATCAGCTCAACACCTGATGTACGAGTGCGAGGCTCTTGCGCGCAGGAGATTCATGGTACTCGGAAGTGCTTTTGTTAGCCTGGAAGAGGTCTGAGGCCACCTTCAATCATACTGTCAGTACTCCAAGAAGCACCTTGGTATGGGCATTTATTTTATTTTACGTGTCTGTGTCTGTATATGTGCAACATTTTAATGTAGGACGATCTCACCAGAGTGAATATTACCAGATGATGGAGTTACAGCTCCGAAACATGTTGTCTTAATACCATGACAAGAAGTCCCAAGACAGACCGGACCTTATTTAGGTAATATGTATAATTATTGTTATTTAATTGGACTTGCAAATTAACTATTGTCTACACTTTGTTGTTATGGATATTGAAACCGTGTTATGGATATGAACACTCTTTTACCATTAGGGGAGAGTGGGGGAATACCACGCGCAGGGTAATGACACGCAGTCAATATTTGGTTTCTACAGACAAGTACAGCGACCTTGAGTAGCATGGTTGCCAACCTTTATGCTTGCCTAATGCAGCCACGCTCCTTCCCGCCATTTCGTAGTGTCTTTGTGAGAGTGCTGGTTATAACAAAGTTTTTGGTGGTTTTCTTATAATTTTGTAGTCTACAATATTTGAAGGTAACGGTAATAATAAACAAAATAATTATATTATTGAGTATATTTCTGATATGTGTAATATATAAATATTTAAGCTATATTATAAGCCTAGGTTTAATAACTTATTTCAAACAAGACCTGTGTTTGAGGTTATTTTCTTTCCGAATACACTGTGGGGTAATCACACGCGGTCACCACAGTGCGTGATATTCCCCCAACTGACATGCGTGGTATTTCCCCATCCGTATAAATAATGTTTATGTTTAACAGCATAGTTTTTTTCTCATTGTAGATGCCAAGACATTACAAGCGAACTACCGAAAAAGCCTCCTGGACTCCTGAACAGCTTAAACAAGCAATAGCAGCTGTTCAATCAGGAAGAAAAATCCGAGAGGTAGGGAGGGCTTTCGGAATTCACGAGGCAACAATCCGCACAAAAATGAAGTCTGGAAATATCAGCAAAATAAAACTTGGTAGGAATGCCACTTTTTCAGAACAACAAGAAAAGGAACTTGCAGACCATGTTATTTTAATGGCGAAATTGTTTTATGGTATTTCTTGTATTGAACTAAGAAAATTAGCCTTTGAGTTTGCCGAGGCAAATAATATTCCTAATCGGTTTGATACATCATCTAGATTAGCAGGCAAAGATTGGCTTTATCTATTTCTAAAGAGAAATAAAAATATCAGCCTCAGAAAACCGGAAGGAACTAGCATTAATAGAATTAAAGCTTTCAACCAGGAAGAAGTCAATCTTTATTTTAAAAATCTTGAAGAAGTTTTTATGAAAAATAAATATATGGAAGACAAAGTATTTAACGTTGACGAGACGGGAATCAGCACAGTGCAGAAACCCGAACGTATCTTGGCGCCGAAAGGTGTGAAGCAAATAGGAGGTGCAATTTCTTGGGAAAGGGGGGAAAATGTAACGGTTTTATGTTGTTTCAATGCTGCGGGATCTTACGTACCACCTTTGTTTGTATTCCCTAGAAAAAGAATGTCACCTCAGTTATGTAAAGGTGGGCCAGTTGGAGCTCTTTACGAATGTTCCGATAACGGATGGAGCAATGAAGTTATTTTTTTCAAATGGATTCAACACTTTTATAAACACGTCAAATCGTCAACTGAGGACCCAGTTCTGTTAATTCTTGACAATCATGCTAGCCATATATCCCTTGAAATCTTTAATTTTTGCAAACTGAATGGAATCATCATGGTTACAATACCACCACACACCTCCCATAGGCTGCAACCCTTAGACGTTACATTTTTTTCACCATTAAAAGCAGCCTTCAACCGTGAGTGTGATTTATACATGAAGACCAAGGTGTTTGAAAAAATTACGCCTTACGAATTGGCAGATTTATTTAATAAAGCATACCTAAAGGTGGCTACAATGGAAAAAGCTCAATCAGGATTCAAATCCTGCGGTATCTTCCCATTGAATCCTGAAAAATTTCAACAGATCGACTTTCAGTCTGATGATAGCTTCAGAGTCATAGATCTTGAAGACGATGATAGGACTACGTCTCAACTGACAGACTTAAATAAAACTATAAGTGAACAAGTTAGTAACACAAGCACAAAAGATGACTTACTTTTGCGAAAAGACGAACAACTACCTGGATCATCAAAACAAGAATTACCGATTCTATTTAATATTTCCAAAAACTTAAATGACAAAAGTCAAACAAGCCTGTTGGTGTTTCAGAAATATCACCAATCCCACAGAAACCAAAAACAACTGCACTAAAAGGGAAAGGAAGACCTAAGGGCCAGTCAGTAATTTTGACAGCTACCCCTGAGAAGATTAAATTGGAAAATGAATTAAAAAAAAAGAAAGAAAAAGAAATAGGAAAAAAGGCAGCTGAAGAAAAAAGGAACAAAAAAGAAGAAGCGAAAAAGAAGTACGGTAAATCAAATGAACACAAAACATTAAAAAGATCCAAAAAACAAATTTCTAAAAGTAAAAAGAAACTTCAGTTTGACAGTGAAAGTAGTGATGAAATAGACGATGATTTAGACTTAAAAGATATATGTGACGATAGTGAATTTGACGACGTCGACCCTACATTGAATGTAAATGTTTGTGTTGTTTGTGGAGAATTCGGCAAGGATGGGGAAATGTGGTTCAGGTGTGTGATCTGCAGTCGGTGGAGCCACGAAGAATGTAGTGGCTGGGACTCACCTAAAAACTATAAATGTGATATTTGCATCAAATATGGGTAATAATTCAGTTTATTGTCCTTTGTTTTTATGAGTTGTAAATATTGGGAATAAATATGCATTTAAATATACAAAACTGAGATCAATTATTTGCGTGCAATTACCCCATACCACGCGTGTCATTACCCCACGGGGTGGGGAATACCACGCATTTCCACTTTAAACAAAAATATTTTATAGTAAATAAAGTACACTATTTATACATTTTTAAGTGGTGCAATATTATTTATAAGATTCCTTAAAAGGTTTGTATAGTATTTTAATAGTGGTATGAGTAACTTCAACGTATATACAGACATTTTCCTTTAGGTGCGTGTATTTCCCCCACTCTCCCCTACCCTTAGAACGATAGTTTTGACAATTATACCATTGGACAGAAAAGTTTACTCAGTTTTTATTTATTCTCATTCACATGATGAGTAACGTGCATGATTTCAACTCAATCAGTTAATAAACCGTACTAAGGATTTAAATTATTTATAAAAACAAAATGGTGGATGACTGGTAAAAGAAGTGTTTTATGCGTATTTTTATAGGAAGTTTTTCCTTATTTTGATCCACATGGCCACCTAAATTATCTCCGTGCATTGTAGAATTACCCTGCGTATTGTATTATCTGTTTACATAAATACTGTAGTAAAATTCACATCCCATTATCTTGGAAGCGATCCAACCACCCTTGGCTTTACTTCCACCCTCCTAAAAGCACTCTACAGAATATTACACATACAAGTGAAGTATACACATCAGGATTATCTAGGGGGTGATTGTAACAAGTTTACTTTGTTTTCAACTAACCTGGTTCAGTATGAATTATGTTAGTACTAGTAAGCACCCATAAAGATACACGTAAGAAAAAACTGTTAAAAAAAACTATTTAAAAACAACAAACTATATCTAGGCCTACTTAAGTGAGGGGATTTTTATCTCGGTAAATGTGTACAACTATAAGGATTATATCATAGTATAATACCTTTTTAGTAATAAAATATTAAATTTTTAAGTGTCTACTCAAGATGAACATACAGCTGTTTTATAACTATGTAGGCTAGCCTATGTGATATGTTTTAAGGTTGTTAAAAATGTAGGCTATATTTGTTAACAATCCTTTTTGTTAACCTTGTTCATTAGAAGAAACTACTTAGGCCTACAATCAACAAACTGTACATATATATAACCGGGTCTATTCCTTTAGGGATTTTTAATATGGTAAATGTACAGAGCCTATAATTAATTACAAGAAATAGGCCTTTGTAGCGCCTAATACTTCATGGTGAACAAAAGAGTATACCATGCATGCATAGTTGTATTGTTTGATTTATTCATCCTATTCAGTAAGAATAAATTAAAATCCTTATTGAAGATTCCCCTCAAAGGTTTTGAATTCATTTTGATCAAAGTGGTAAACGTAACCTTAAAGTATATTGTAGGCTTGGTTTTGTGTTCAATTATTTATGCTAAACAGATGTTCTACTTCATTATTTTTCTATAATTACAACCCACAACTTAACCTAAAAGTCGTAAACATATCCTTAAATGGTAGTCGAACATCACATAGTAGTTGAAGGTATTACAGCTGATGGATGAAATCAGCTGTTATATCTTAAGGAATAAATCAATCAGTGTAACCTTGCGCATGCCCTACACTATTTTGTTACTCAAGGACGTATGCACTCTCTCTTTTCTATGAGTTGATGAGATAAAGAATGCTGTCATATTATTGCCCTTTCACTAATACATTCTAATATTTTAAAATTTCATAACAAATAAAGGAATGAAATTAAATAGTTATTTACCTGCATATGGATGATGAGGTCGACCGTACGACGGAGGTAGACGAGGTACGAAGCGACGATTAGGTTCGCCACTGGTATCATCTGCTCCTCCAAAGCCTAACATAGCCCGACACGAAGGTGCGTCTTGGGACGTCAGCCTCCAAGCTACTCCACTCACTGTGACTAACACTATCCCAACACCTGGAACATATATGAAGATATTCTTGAGTAGACTACAATCGTAGAACAGGAACAACAGAAATACCTTTAAAATAAAACTATATTCCTTAACAAATATCTCTCTATTATATAAAAAAGTTGTTGACATTCACGCAAAAACTTTGGTCCTATTGCGCATGCGTCAGGGTCGCTCCAACTCCCAAGTGCCTCTGTCCTAATCATTTGTAATTTAATTGAACATATCAGAATGTAGAATAATATGTTTGCATTTGCTTTGCCAAGAATGTAGCTAAGGAGCGAGTGGTGAAGCAGCGTGTCGCTGCTGGGGGTTGGTGAACGAAGCAAGCACAGGTGCAGCCCTCTAGTGTGTATATATTGAAATAATTCTTACTATGAACATATGTTTTTCGTTAGAAAAGGAGACTCTGAGTATTTCGAATGAATATTAAATTTAAAAATTTTTTCCAGCTATGAAATTTTATTTATCGGTTCAAATTATACTATATAGAGATTACTTAATTTTGATTGGATACTTCAACGTTGAGCAGAACTCCGTACAAAGCTAACCCTCACAGGGGCAGACTGCCCAAAGTGTTCTCTCAGGCGCAAGATGCAGCCATTTCGACAATTAGCGAGAATTTACATACATTTGTATTTTCGATTAATTAATTCACTTAAAATGAACCAACAATCGTAATAACACTGGCACCACTGGAAAGGAAATGGATTAAACTTTAATTTTTGTATTTTAAACTTTTTCGTAAAACGTATATTTACATACGTAACCATCGTTTCAAAATTGTAGAATGTCAAACAGCTGTTCTCGGTGCGAAATCGCGAGGTTAAGAACGTAAAACTTCGTAATTTTCAACGATCTGCAACTCCTCACAGTTGTCAATTATCACAAAGATCATCACAGCATTGGATTCATCAGACTTTTATCTTTCAAGTGGTGTTTAGATATCAGGTGCTGCTATATTTGGTTTCGAGATATCGAATTTACAATAAAGGCATGTCATTGGTTAACGATTCGGCCAATAAGCAAGCATTTTGTAAATAGATTTTTACTATCAGAAATCGATTTATTCATAAGATGTTTAATATACTGTTTTAAAGAGAAAATTCCAACGTTTATTCTATGTTCAGTTCAAATAATTTAGGTGAAATTTAGTTGGCACAGACATGATGTAAATGAAGCGGTCTATAACCTAATAACCATTTTACACTCTGATCTCAAAGCGTTCACTGTGTAAGTTTTATTCGCCTTGATATTTTAGTGAATTGAAAGTGTTTATAGTTTATAAAATAGTGTTATATTGTGTTTTAGTTATAAATAAATAAGTGTAGACTGTGTTTGAGTGAAATTAGGCTTATAACAGTGTTCTAATAAAACGGTAAGTGAAGAAATAAACTAGCCTAGAAATAAGGTTTTAGGTTAAATTGCCGCTTTGATATTTTGATTTTTCATTACAAAATGTAAAGTTATTTGAAACTGGGTAGAATGCTATTCGATTCTACATTTCATTCTCGAATATTTGGGGTTCATTTACTATTTTTGGCAAATTTTTAAAAATATGCTTGCAAAACGCTAAAAACAGGCTTTTTAATTTGAGCTTTAACCATGCCACTTGGAGGGCTAAAGAATTTAACATTATTACTGAAATGGAGCTCACAACTCGGAATGAACAATATATATATATAGGCCTACTCGAAGTGAAATGGATATTATATCGCGGCAAGGATAAACTAGTTACGTGTTTAGGAGATTAGCTTTTCACTTAAAGTTTTGAGGTTATGAAGACAAACTTGTGTCAAGAATAAGTTAATGTCAAACAATGTTTCCACTGTTGGCTTTAACTTGTCGAGTTTGTAACGCAAAGTTAGCGCAAGAAGTGAAATGGATATTACAAGTTCTGTTAATGAGGGTAGGCGCAGCTGTGGTGAATCGACTGTAAGTCTCGTGTTAAATTTGATTTGTTATTACAGTGTGTGTTACCTGTGTTATATAGTGATATGTATGAAAAGAGTCAACAAATATCAGTTGGACAAACCGAACCGCGACCACCCCATTCCATACTTCGTGGTTTAATACGTAGGCCTACATGCTGCCTAGGCCTAATTCCTTGCAAGCTTTTTGGCTTATTTACTTTAAAAAAATATGATAGTATACCTATTGTAGTAAACATGTAAAATTTAATTGAATTCAATTAATCTATATAATAAATAAAAATGAATTGCTTTCCTTTGTAAGCGCATCACTTGAAAACGGTTGGACCAATTTGGCTATTTTTTGTTTTAAAATGTTCGTAATAGTCCGAACTAGGTTTTTATATAAAGAAAAATTTGAAAAGTTTCCTGAAAAAGTTTCAAATTTGGAAAAAACTAAACAGCCTCTTTTGTATGGACTCAAGACCATAGTGCACAAAAACAGCTGTTCGTATAAAAAGCTTAGCAACACGTCATGTTTGTATACATTCATTACCATAGCAACATTACTTAGCAAATTTGAAGAGTACAGTTACTGTATTTAGCTTTATTAGGTTACATTAACAAACTAAAAACAAACAAAAACAACTAAAAATGCTTACTATATTTTAATTCAATTTAAACATTGGTTGTTACATAATATTTATAAAACAGCTGAGTTGGATTAAAAACTGAATATAATTTTAGGTTAGGCCTACAATAAACCAAAACAAATTTATTAGCAACCAATTGGGCTAATTTAGAATCAAGTTTTTTACAATTCTTCACAACTATCAGTTTTTTTAGATTAGGAAAAAGCAAACAAAAGGTTTACTGTATTATCTATAAAGGTTTACAAACTATAAAATCTAAATTTGTGTAGTAGGCCTATATTCTTAAGCGGCATAAATTTTTTTTGCAATTCGATTACATTCAATGCAAACAAATGGAATAACTTTACTACCATTTAAATTAAATCAAGCAATAGCGAAGCATTGCTGGGTCCACTAGTTTGTAAAAGTGAAAAAGTTTGCTGAAATTATGGCAATGTAAAACTCAAAGTTCTGAAATGGAACGAAATAGAGTGCCTTCGTGCTTTAAAAAGTACATCGAGTAATTTAGCAAAACAAAATTCAAGTTATAACTATGAATGTTGCTAGTAAAATCCCGTAAAAAACCACGTCCAGATTAATTTGATATAGCCTACTACTCATGAGGAAAAATATAACTTCAAAGTATTAAGTTTAATGTGTTATGGAACTAATTTAAGCTGTATGACTGGTTTTGAGGTTAGAAGTCGTTGAAAATGTGTAATGTTTTACAATTTTGTTGTTTACTTCGTTCGTCAGAAGAAACTACTTAGGCCTATATGCCGTTAGGGTTTTCAACATGGTGTACAGAGCCTATAATTAAATATTCTATTCAAATATCTGAGATAAATTTTGGAAAAAAATCATACATTTTAATCATAGGCCTGCTCTTAAATCAACTATTTTAACCCAAATTATTTCAAATACAGTTATTTAGGCAAAACTATATTATTTTTCACTTTCAAATTCACTTAAAGGCCATTTCACACCGGCGTCCAGTCACATCCTGTCACTTAACGTTACGTGGCACACGGCCAATTCACACCGCAACAGACGTTCGCGGACGTCAGCGAGGTACTAAACGCGCTTTTTCTCACTTTTTGGCACAGTGCGCATGCGCAAGGTGAGCGACGTAACGTTACGTGACAGACATACGGCCAATTCACACCGCAACAGACGTCCGCGTACGAATTCCAGAGATCGTTCTCCGAGCGATCCCGCAGATCCGTCACAGCGCGGCTGTGTGAATCGCTCCATAAGAAAGAACGGTGAGCGATCCGTTAAAAATCTGTCACATCTTGTCGCTTTTGCAAATTCGCAAAAATGGCGGATTTATGAGCAAAAAACAAATTTTGCAAAAATAGTTAGCCGCGCCATTTTTCGCGAATGAAAATTAAACACTTGTGCCGTATTATTCTCGGTTTCTGATGGTTGTGCAACATAATGTTTTTTTGCAAAAACTCGGCTTCATTGTTGCAGCGTCCCTTTTTTTATACAGTTCCACTCTTTGGAATACTCCTCCATAAACTTACGTCGACGCTTGGGCGTAATTAGTGTCAATATGAGACGATAATATAAAATTAAAGAAAAATAAATTTCAAAACCCAAAACAAACACCCGACGCTCTGACTCTGGCAGGGACACGCGGGCACTTCATTCACGCTCAATGTCGTCTGTGCAGCGTCGCGTCTTCAGAGTGGGGGAGGTGGCCCACTTTTAGCTTAGCCGTAGCTACTATCGCACTTGACATGGCATAATGACTTGATCCAAAATATTACTTGAAGTTATACTATAAATTGGGAAGTTTCAGTGATTTGAAAATGTGTTTAGTTTTAGTATAAATGCACATTTAGGCGTCCCGAGAGTCTTTTTCGGAACACTGGGTACGATCGTGAAAATCCGGGACAATCCCGTTTTTACGGGACGTTTGGTCACCCGTTTTGTAGTTATTAGCGGTTCAAATCTGATGGTATTTTTTCACACAATAAAGTTGGACCGCGTGTCGAAAAAACGAAAACGATGGCTGATCAAAATAAAGCAACCTTCACGTAGAATAAACCCGTTACCATCTTTCATTGAATGTACTTCCGTCTTAACCAACAGATACTGCTAATGACGATATGAGGCCATCGCAGTCCCAAGACATTTAGTCCTGAATAGACACTGAAGGTTGTGGTTAGACAAAACACGTCAAAAATCACTTAAGTCGAAATACATTAGCACAATACCTTTATACTGTGTGCCATAACTCGTCTACAGTCGCTTCAACTAAAACTATACACTGTTAGAAAAGCGAGAAAAGTGTCATGTCAAACATCCCAACCTCACTATCTGCAAGGAGGTATAAAAATTAACAATTTAATTTCATTGATTAAAGTTTAATCCAAACAGTTTTTCGAATTTATTTAAATGTCACGCTAATATTAGTCTATTTTAAAGTTTTCTACTAGGTCAATACAGTACAAGGTTACAGTAATTTAAGATAGTCCTTTCTTTAATTAAAATTTTAGACTTTTAATGGCAGCACATTTTGAAAGTTTTTTTCGTAAAAAATGGAAGTTAGTGGTAAACAATTTCTGCAAAATTTGGTATCGATATCTCTTTTCGTTTAATATGTGTCTATTATATTCAGAATTCATATCATTTACGCAAAACTCTGTCAATACTGCGCATGCGTCAGCATCAGGTCACCGCTACTCCCACCACATTACCCCGATCCAAGTACATCTGTCCTAAACAAAAACTATGGCCCTACTGCTCAGTAGTAAAGACCCAGGTCTCCGCTACCCCCCCCCCCCCCCACCCACCCTATCCCGATCTAATTGCTTCTGTCCTAATTAAAGTTCTGGCCTTACTGCGCATGTGTCAGCATCCAGATCACCACTATCCCCATCACACTACCCCGATCCAAATACCTCTGTCCTAATCACAACTCTGGTTCTACTGCGCATGAGTAAGGATCCAGATCACCGCTACTCCCACTTCCCTACCTCGATCTAAGCGCCTCTTTCCTAATAAATCGTAATTTTCTTGAAAAAATCAGATTATATAATAATTTGTTAGTATTTGCTTAGCCCCGGGGATTGGCGAGCGAAGCGATCAGACGGTGGAGCCCTAGAAACTTGTTAAAAAAAAATACGGACAGACAGAAAAGAAAGTGTTAAAACGTTTTTATTTCTTTTGATGACCTCTATCAGGTGAAACGGCTTCCTCTGTAGATCGATAGGCCTAACGGAAGCTATTAGACCAAAGGTTCCGTCTAGTTCTGCAATAAACTTACGATGCCCGACCGACCATTGGTGCGTGGGTATTGACCAAGCCAAGGCTGTTGGAGCCTTTCTCTTCACGATGAGGTCAGATGCCTTACAACGAAATGTAGCTTCATTTCTTGTAGCCTTCGTTGCCATAACGACGATTAATATAATAAATAGCTTTATTAGTCGATCCAGGCCAGCCAATTATAAGTCAACGCGTGTAATGTTACAAAACACTGAATTTAAAAACACAAACTAATTTATTGGAAGAATAATTTAAATATGTGCAATACTATTTGAGGCCTATCACCGACGGTAAAGTTTTGAAATTATTTAGTTTAAAGTTCTTATAAAAAGTAAAATACTTTATAGTGTCATAAATACAACTACATATATTGTTTTCTACATATAAACCATTCAAGGGTCTTCTTTACCCGAGGAAAATTACGAGTGTACAGTGTGATTTTAATAAATGGGACCGAGTACAGTCAATGACATCGTGAAAGCGCAGGGGACGCGCAACGCTGGAAACCCCGTCTCCTGAAAACATAAGACTGAAAACAGTCCGCGTGGGACTGAAAACATAAGTTTCAGCGTCTGCTAATCGCCCACTTACCGTTCCTATAATCTGAGAACCACCCAAGGCTCTGTTAGAGTGATTGGACGTTTCACTTTTGTAGGTCGGCTAGTAGCGCCCACGTTAGGTTCAGGGGGACCCAAAACGGATATTTCCACCAAAAACTCAAACTCGAAAATTTTGACGAATACAATACTTTCTCCATATACTATGGTATAGGGGGAGAAAGTAAAAACTAAAAGATATCCACGTTCGGACTGTCCTAACCTTTAAAATGACACATTCAGAATAATTTTCTGATCATTATTAATACAGTAATCTTATTACCCGTTTAACATTACTCTTATGGGAGTTGAAATTCAAGATGGTGGCCTAGCCTTAAGGGTCGGCTCTAGTGAAACAGAAAGCAACCTGCGACTCCCTATAGCGGCGGTAGGTTACGCGGACATTGCTCATCCTAAATCCATTTAAAACCCGCAATTATTCAAATAGCGTTTTTTTAAAAATAGCCTACCAAACTCTTGGGGACAAAATTCTTCATCCGAATGGCTTGGTAATTTTTCGCTATAATTAATAGTTCAAACGTAAAAAATATTTAAAATCACCCTATAGCGGCGGTAGGTTACACGGACATTGCTCAGCCTAAATCCATTTAAAACCCGCAATTGTTCAAATAGCGTTTTTAAAAAAAATACCAAAATCTTGGGGACGAAATTTTTCAGGCGAATGGCTTGGCAGTTTTTCGCTATAATTAATAGTGACAACATAAAAAAATATTAAAAATCAATGTTTTAAATTGTTAATAAATATTAAACAAAATATTATTCTTAACTTTTAAAAAGCCATTTGCATGCATATTGACCATAGCTTTAAAATGACATATCGTTTATAATTTTCCGATCAAAAATAAAAGAAAAATTTGGATTTTAATTTAATATTGGTCTTATGGAGTGTCAACCAACATGGCCGACCCTTAAGAGGTTTCATAAAACTTTCAAAGTTCATAAAGTTAAAAAACTGCGTCTGAAACAAAGCTTTATTGCGTAGTGTATGTTTTCTCTGTTTAAGACCCTTAATATTCTTGGACAGAGTTATTATTCGTACAGCCTTCTAGATCAGTTTTGATTGAGGTTCATCAACCACCAATGCATAAATTATTCCAGCCACGGCTATATTGATTATATGACGTGTTGATGTTGACATTTTTGTGGAAAATCCGTTTTAGGACCCTCTGAGTCCAAAAAAGTGTTTTTTTACAAAATGTCTGTCTGAATACAAAGCTAGAGAGAAAACGATTTGATCGATTTCGAACAAATCTGCACCAAACATGTCAATTAGGCCTGTATAGATGCACGAAAAAAGGGTTTGAAAATTATGAATAACAACCCCTTTTTTGGCCAAAAAACCCCATAAAAAGCAGTTATAGTATGTTTTATCTAAAAACGGCACTAACGGTTTTGATAAAACTTGGCGTATCTTTCTAAAAATGATCGTTTAGCTAATAATAATAACAACTGATTTTGGAGGGTTTTTGGCCAAAAGGGGGTTGTTTTTTCAAAATGTTTCAAAACTTTTTTCGTGCACCTATACACCTTTTTTTGTGCCTAATTGATATGTTTGGTGCTAATTTGTTCGAAATCGAACGCATAGTTTTAATAATAATAATAATAATAATAATAATATTTATTAGTTACTCTCCCACTTCAATGTATCCCCTCTCCTACTTTAATACAGTTATGAAGTCACAGTGAATCTGTTTAATAATTTAAATATGTTTGTGAGAAAGTATGTGCCAGTTTCTGGTACCGTTTATTTTGAAATAAATTAAGTAACTTTAAACTATACATCGAGGATTTGCCACCGATTTTGACGGATAGGCCTATGATACAAGATGACTAGAAAAGTTATTCCAAGATGACGGCAAACATGCCAACTTTCCTAACATTTGTTGCGATGGAGTTTCTTACATTTTCAGTTTAAACGCGAACGCTTAGCAAAGTTGTGCCCAAGTCCAGATTTAATCGGATTGGCAACTCACCCCTTGATAGACGAAGGGGAGGGGGGAGAATTGACGCCCTTATCTAATTGTAAAGCAACTTGGATTGCGAGGGGAAACATTTACATGTTAATTGGGGCAAGAGTAAATGAAACCATTAACAGGGCTATCCCGGGTAGAGAGCTAAATAGTTTATTGAGAAGGCTGTAGTAATGGTGGACGTCTCCGAATCGTAAACAAAATTAAACGTTTACTTTATAAAAAGAGGAAATAGATTTCCGTAATTCTTAAAGGTAAAGTAGAATCACTTGCTTATCTTTGACAATATGATTTCTCAGAAACGGATAAATTTATCGAACTAAATTTGATATTTTTATAAATTACTTCTCTATTGTATTAAAATTCATGTCATTCACGCAAAAACTATGGGTACTACTCTGGGGATTTTATATACTGCTCATGCGGTAAGATCCAGGCCACCGCTACCCCCATTAATCTATCTCAATCCAAATGCCTATGTCCTAATCAAAACTCTGGTCCTACGCGCATGCGTCAGAATCTAGAGCATTGCTATCCCCACCACCCTACCGCAAGATAAGAGCCTCTGTCCTAATCAATCGTAATTTCCTTGGAAATATCAGAGTACACAACAAGCTGTTTGCATTTGCTTCGCCGCGAGTCGTCGGTTGGCGAGCGAAGCGAGCAAGGTTCGGAACCCTCTAGTAGTAGGCATATCGTATTCGTACAAAGAATAATTTCAACATTAAAGAGCTTTTACAGAATAACCCTGGAATGCACTGAAATTTGAGTTTTCTCATAAACATAAAGGCAGCAAAATTATTTTTGTATGAATATTTTCCTTCAAGAAAGCAATTTTTTATATAAACATCAATAGACTTAATAATATGTTTTGAAAGCCTAAAATTCAATTTACGAAATATTTCGTTTCATTGAAATTGCGATAATTTGAAAAAATATAAAGATATTATAAATGTTTAACATGTCATTCTGGATTAAATCCGGCAACTTACGAAATGCGTAAGTCAACAACATGTTTTCTTCAAAATTAGGAAGATGAAAATAATAATTATCGTTTATTATTAATCCTACGCCTTTATTTAAAAATGTATATGTTTGTTTTCAGTTATCAAAGGCATTGGCGTGAGAAGCACACAGTAGGGATTTTCGATATACATCGATGCATCGAAAACATCGAAGTTTAAGATTGGATACATCGAATCAATCCGATGTATTACAAGGGACCAAATAATATATTATATTCGATGCATCGACGTATTTTCATTCGATGTATCGAAAGGTTCAAGAATTTTACCCAACTGTCCTACTGAATGTATTGCTACTTTTCATTAGATTTTGATTTTACTCTTTCTCTTTGTCAAAAATTATCTTGGCGTGTTTGCAGACGGCGACTTTGTTTTGCATTCTACTGTTAAATGTTGAATACAACATACTGTGACTAAAGACTATAAGTTAGACCTTCAGGCTATTTTTTTATTATTCTTGAATTTCCGTTGGCGTAGGGTCGTATATTAAATTTACGCCCTAAGATGATACATACATTAGTATAAAACTCTAAATCAAAATGGCACATAAAATAAGTCATAGGTCCAACCTGACTTGTTCTAAAAAACCTAACCTATAAATCAGTGTAGATTTTTTTTAGGTCGAAACATTAGCGGTTATTATCGCCTGATAAATCAGTGTAGAAATTAATTCTAAGTAAATCAGCCGTTGTGGAAAGCCATTGACTAACACCAATATAAATTATTGTATTTTGTTTAAATTACTCTATTCATTTGCTTTTAAATTATTGAAATATTTCAATTATTATTTCGATATTACCCTCAAAACAGACCTTGTTTAGCATAATTATAGTAATTAAACAAAAGTATTCGATGTTTAAAAACGTCGATATTTACTAATCGATACATCGTATTACATCGATGTACAAGTGGCGATGTATGACATCGATGTACGTTTTGTTTCAAATGGACATCCCTAGCACACAGTGTTCGCTTTCTTACAAGAGTGTACTCAGACGTTAACCTTTTGTGTGTATGCTTAGTGCCCTCTTGTAATCAGCTGTTGTTGCGAGACATCCGCCATGTTCTGTACTAAGGATGAAGGATGCAATATCCTTACCACAATTATTCCATTAGGTGACCTAGTCTTCTTTGTTTTTATTGCAACAATGCCCAACAAAGTAATTACTGCCATAATTTGACGAAAGAATTAAAAATCTGTTCTCAATGTAGGACGAGATTGTAAGTCTGTTTTGTATGTAAATATATATAATCTTCGTTCGTTGGGAAATTGTCTTTCTGAAATAACAATAACATCACGATCTAGTTGTGAACTTTCTTAAAATTATTTTACAGCGTTATTTTGTAAACAACACATCTATACTAATATTATAAAGAGGTAAAATTTGTTTACTTGTTTGGATGTAGAGGTAATCTCTGGAACTACTGAACCGATTGATAAAAAGCTATACTATCCCTGAGTAACATAAGTTATAATTAATTTTGATAAAAACATATTTTATTTCAATATTTGTAAATTTAGTCGGAAAAATTCTTAGGTTAGGCCAGACTGATGAACCAACACATATTTCTTGAATGTATTTACATTCATTACCATAGCAACCAATTGAATAAAATAACAAATAAAACAGCTGTTTGTTAAAATATTTCCATTAACAATTGATTTTTTAAACCTTTATTACAACTGCTGTTATAAAAATATACGAAATAATTTGATTTGAACATTTAACATTATTTACCATCTTAGGTTCTTAGCTTTGGGGTTATTATTAATCCTACACCTTTATTATAAAGAAAACATAACATGATTATGTGTTTAGAAGGTTGTCGTGTGGAACACGCAGGATTTTCCCCTAGTTATTTTATATAATTTTTGAATAGAATGTATGACTAATATTGTCGTATTTAGTTTATATTTATTAGCGAATTCCCATAGGAAAGATGAACTATTGCAGTGCCATAGCATTCATAATGAAATAATGTGATCAAGGAAGTAGGACTCATAATGGAATATTGTGATCAAGTAAGAAGGAATCAT
>JAGFPH010017263.1:5128-17950 GCA_018207615.1 Philaenus spumarius
GTGACTCATTCCTTCCGGTAATTCCAAGATTTAGAAATTGTGTGGCCGGTTAACTACGATTTCCTGTTAGATCATGCTTGTTTAGGTGTTTAAATGCAATTGTACGGAGGTGTTAGTTACTACGTCACTTAATTAGCACAGCTGACTCTTTTTATTGTTTACTTAAGTGACGTCAGTAGGCCTATATGTTATGTAAGGAAGAGCGTGCTTGTTTTTCTATCCTTCTCTTCATCTCTTTTTTGTTGTTTATTTGTTGTTGTTAAATTGTGAATGTCAAAATACTGTGTATTATTGATTATGTAACTTTAATATATTTTTTATCTTTAACATAGTAAAATAGCCTACATAAATACATAACTGTAATTAACTTTAAAAGAAAAAAAAACAGGAAATCATCCATATTTACAATTTCTTTAAATTAAGGTATACAGTTTAATTCGGAGATGCAAATTATTGTTCAGCAACTATGTGCGGTTCATACATTTTACTGTATTTATACAAATTAATTATCTCTTTACAGTTCTAATCTTTCTCCGGAAAACAAAACCATTACAAACAAACAATCGCTCTCTTTCGTGCAGTCTTGATTTGGCCGATAAATCAAATTAATGTTTGTAAAAATAAGATTCTACTGGTCGATGGTTAACTAAAACAAACTTTCAAAATAATTCATTTGAGGGAATAACGAGATACTAGTAATTTGAAAATTCAATAAACTTACCACCTGCCATGATAAGTAAGGCTAACACTGAGGACACTTACCTAAACAAAGAAAAACATAAAATTACAGAGTTATCAAAATGTTAAATATAATAAAATACAACTTGACAAATATGAAAAAGGAACTAATTTTATAAAACATTCAATTATAATAACAAATTAAATAATGTCATTGTACCGGTAATATATCAAATATATATGTCTATTACCTGGAAAATTGGTCTGGTTTAGAATAAACTTTGGGTTTCCGTTTATACGACATTATCAAATAATACACTTTATGTTTTACCTTTATAATATTTAAAGAAAATCATCCGATCAAGGGCTTTCCGTTGTTGGGAATGTTTTCCCTCTTAAAAATAACAAGATATATTTTAATGGAACATATAATTACAGGTAGGACTAAATGTTAGGAATAAATTCTAGCAGATTTAGTTGTACCGTTGAATTTTTATCCTATTTTAAGTATGTTTATAACCCCATTTACTAGCTCAAATCATTTTTCCAACTACTGTATATTTATATCAAACAAATCTTTTTTGTTAGTTTTTCAGTTAGCGCGTGTTGTGGTCTATCATTTGAATTAATTTTAAAATCAAGTCACAGACAAGACAAAAACAAAATAATGGATACACAATTTATATACCTTTAAGTCCCAAATAACTATTTAACGTCGTAAAATATCGAACATCATGTTAGGCGTTACTAGTATTAGAGTTTATGCGATCTTTTGAAATATTGACTACGTCATGACATTGTTTTACCAACTGTTTGAATGGACCATGACTTCGAGAAATGTATTGTTTGTATAGCACTACACTTTCTCTGCGCTCTCTTCTTTTTAGCACACTTAATTTCTTGTTTCGTTATTTTTAAAAGCTTTATACGACAATGACAGGGATAAATAAATGTAAAAAGCGAGAATTGAAATTAATGAAAATCATAAACATTGATTTATGGCTAACCAGTTCGACTACTGTCCACTCTAGTGGCGCCGCAGGTAATTAACGGAAAACGGGGAATTTCAACGATTCACTTCGGTTCGTTCACCAAAATGGCCCGTCCAAGCTTAGCGTGTTGCAAGTGTGACTGAGACAGAGAATGAGGCAGCCATTCTATGTTTTACTACTCACACCTGATGCGGAGGATTGATGAGTGGACTGGTGGACATTTTCAGACAGCGCTGCCTAACGGCTGCTGCGCTAAGCTCGATTTAGCGGTAACCAACCGGGCTTATTATTGTCCATAAGCGTTGCGCTTCTTATAGGTTCTGTATTCAGTGACAACACTTGCTATCCCATTTCATTTTTAAATTTAAGTGTTTCTTAAGGGGAGGTCCCACTGAAAATGGTCAAAAACCCCCAAAAAATATTACATTTTTTCTTTACTAAAATTTTATTTAGATCTTCCTGTATTAAAAAAACATAACAAGTTGATGAAAATATATATAATTCTTGGAGATTAAAATTTGTAAAGTTGAACATGCACATGAATTTTTGGTGAACCACTTCGGGGTTAGCTTTGTATAATCACTGATTATATATAGTACAAACTCTTATGCTGTGACATTTCTTTATAGGCCTACTCTATGGTATATAATATAATACTAGTAGTACTTGTAATCAATAAAAATTAAAATGGTGAACTAGGACAATTTATTTTGCCTAAAATATAACAAATAAAATTTATTTGTAGAAAACGCGCGATTTCCGAAAGTAGAGAAAATGAAGAGTTAGTTTACTAAAAATGCTAAGACTCAAAAATTATTGGAGATACAGCAGAAAAATTTTGCATGCTTGCTCTTTACACATACAGGCACAAAGTTATGCATGGGCTTTCCATTATCTAAAGTAGTTTTTATTATTTTAAATTTTTATAAAAAATTACAAAATAAATTCAAGTTTAAATATTTGTAGCGATAAAATCTGAAGAAATAATTTAAAATGAATGCATAACTTTGTTGTTAGTATTATACTCTTTCAAATGACACTTCAATAATGGTTCTACTACTTATAGTTACAAAGTCTTAGCGTTTCTTGTGAAACCCTGCAAACTTCCCAAAAGAGGGGGGGGGGGGATGAGGGGATGGGGGGATGGGGATAGTTTACAGGTGGTCAAAAAATGGTTATTTTGTTTCAAGTAGACTAATTAGAGATAGTAAACATTTAAAAAGCTCAAAATAATATACCGTTAGGGATTTAGAATTTTCAGTCGGACCTCTCATTAATAAAAAAACGACTTTTAAATCATTTTCTTTTAAGTAGTGAACAAAACTATTAAAACATGTTTTGTGTTTAAATGATTTATATTTATTGTTGTTTTATCAAAGTTATTTAAATCTATTCAAGCAATTATGCTAGAAGGTTTCATCTACTCGCAAGATTCGTTTCATTCCGCTAAGAACCGAGATCCAAATTACCGATTATCGTTCAGAGATACAAATGACTGATATGACCGACTACAGACTCGTGATTCTAAAGAACGAATCAACACACACAAGTTTCCGATCAATCTTGGTTCTTGCTTTCTCGTAGGTCTTTCAGATCATGAACCGATCATTTTTCTTTTTTACATACATTATACTCTCTTCTCGACACATTTATGGTTCACAGTTTCTGTATCAATGTTCAGTGTGTATTCTCTGTGTTAATGTTAAAAGTTTGCAAAATATTCACAGCAGGTTTTAATTCATTCAACATGGCTCAGTAAGTGATCCGGGCCATCAAATAACCAAGATTCAAATCTTCCTGCTCACACTGTGACCCGTTCATTATGAATCATCCATGACCCGCCCATCACTAGAACAAATGTCGTTCACAAACTTGACGAATCAGTTAAATTAAATGTTTTATCCTTGAAACTGAAGTAGATGCATGTTGAAAAACATTCCTGCCTGATATATGAAGCTATTTCGGTGGTACAGGTTTTATAGGGATAAACGTTATACAAAAAAACCTGAGAAGCGCGATATTTTCAGTCGCTCTGTACCGCCAGCAGCTCCAAAGCTTTACCAATATTATAGATGTTTTCTTTTTAAGGCACAGACCACTAAAAAGTTAAGGTGCAGTAAAATGTACTAACACTCTATTAATGAACTGTAGAACATGTTATTCCTAATCAAATTTGATAACAAAACACATCATTATTGATAAACCATTTTGTCGGAGGTTTTTTTCAATCAAAATTATTGAGATTGTATAAACAATCAGAACATATTTGTAACATTTTATCTCAAATGATAAAGCGTTTAATGAATCTGTGTGTATATAGACATTAAGTCTTTAATAAATAAGGTCTAATTACACATTAGTACTCCATATGCATTCCTGTAATAGGCCTTCTATCCATAAACAACGAGGTAAAGCCGTGTTCACACCATGCTATATCTGTTTGAAATTGCCCAATTAAAATATGAAAATGTTATTTAAAAAGAATACGTTCAAATATATCCATTTAATCGACTGAATAAGTTTGTGTATTTTTGTCATTTTTTTAACGAGGTTTCAATCAAGGCTTTATATTTTTATTTCAGACACAGAATGAAAGTTGTGATAAAGTTGTAATTTCAGAACTTAAATGGTGAACGACTGAGGGAGATCCCAAAATTTCAGAGAGTAAAATGTGTTCATTTTTCAAACTAACTTAAATGTTGTATTTGGGTAGTTTTAGAGTTCGTTTCTACCTTAATATAGTTAGAACCAGAGCCGTCCTTAGCAAAAGCTGGGCCTGGTGCAAAAGTTTTGCGGGGACTTTTTGAAAGTAATGATCCCTGCTACCCAACCAACATTCACAAGTTATCATTCCTTCTTACTACCACTACCTACCAAAATATCACTACAAAACAGATTTGTTTACAGTTTGTCTCAGCATTAGTTTACACAATAAAAACATGTTAATTATTAAATTGTTGTTAGAACTTAAATAATACAAACCTTAAATAAACATTACGACCGTTTTAAAGAAACAACCCATTTTTCAAGTAAAAAAAATCGAAAATATAAAAGTCTCAAAACACAAAGACATAATGAGTATATTTTGAATGGTATTCTAGACTTTTGTATCATATAATATAATAATTTTGCTAAACAGTTTAAAATACTTTACGTTCTTTTATGTTCAGGAGCTATCTGCCACTGATTATGTTGGGATCCGTTCGACTGCTAGATGGTGTATTTGGTAGATAGTGTGAATATTAGATGTCTCAACCACGCGAAGTATCAAACAGTCGATAGTAGACGCCATTCTGTCAAAGAAATTGACCAATAACAGACAACGAAAAGCATTCCATGATCAAAGACTACCTAGCAGTTGAAGAGTACCTAACCTAACCTCGTCCCTTTGATGTCATGCCGGGGGTGTGTCACAGACGAATTTGATGGTGGCAGTAATTGGCTCCTCCCACTGCGAAATGGACTATCGAATGTTTGCAACATCTGCGAAATAGACTATCGAGTGTTTGAAGGCACCCGATTATGTTGTTTTTCTTCACGTAGCGCGTGGCCTCGCACCTTGTTCGTATCCTAACCCCGAGTACTTCACTATAAGAATCATTCAAATATTGTATGTTCACAATAAGCACTTTAATAACTAAAAACATTTTAGTCCAAAGTCTCAACAGAAAATTATTATAGCGTGAGTAGACTAAGGCCCTGCGGCGCTCTATTCCCTCCACCATAAGGACGAACTTTCAACACAAGTAACGAACCTGATATTTTACACAACAATTAGTACTACATTTCTATACTCGTAAAATATATTAGATAAAGATTTATAATTTTAAAATAATGTTTAATCGCACGAAATGCACTAATTTCTGAAAAAGCTTGTTTATTGTTACTTTTTTTCACAGAAAAATAATGAATGTATCTGAAAAGGATGAAAACCTCATATTTTATTTGACTCAATTGCTTTGTAAATTAATAGGCATACGAGACAAAAGCGAGTTGATTCCATGACTAGGTAAAGAACCGAAAGTAATCACATCAAGCAGAAGAACAAATCAAATTATAGAGGTAAAGAATATAACCAGACATTAATTCTGGTTTTAAAAATATTTTCGATTGATGGATTGATCATATTTTTGCCAATAATTTTGTATAAAGAAAGTAAAATTCACTTTTTATTTTATTTATACATACATTAATTTTTAAATCAAATTGCTTAGCAAAACGTCAGTAATAAAAAATTGAAGAAATTAAAAAAATAAATAAATCAGTCGTAGGACTGCTGGCAGAAGTGAAAACTATCATAGTATAAATCGTTGGTTATATTGATGTAATCCGAAGTTTGATTATTATTTTTATCTTGTCCCATTTAAAATTGAAATCTAAAAAATAACACAAACATGATTGTCTATAGTCAAATAATAATAATAATAATAATAATAACATAATTTTAGGTTAGGTATACTGAACCAACACACGTTTCTTTAATGTAACTACATTCATTACCAAATTTAGACATTTACAAAAAAAATTATAAATAACTATGTCTATTTTAGAGGTATCACCAAGCACATTATTAACACAACTTACAAAATTAGGAAGTGTAATGTCCATTTCAGAGGTATTACCAAGTAAACTATTTTAACACAACTTACAAAATTAGGAAGTGTAATGTCCATTTCAGAGGTATTACCAAGTAAACTATTTTAACACAACTTACAAAATGAGGAAGCACAATGACCATTTCATCGGTGCGTCTCGTGACTAAATAACCCATATATCTATTGAATCAACCCATACATAATTTTTTCCTTATTTTGTAAGTGTGATACAGCTACTACACGCATCTAAAATACAATGGCTGCGCTAGATTTCATTCGAATACCCATGCAAAAAGTGTTGGCCATAAGAAGTTTTCACTTCAAAAATAAATTGTTTCTAAGGAGTGATTATTATATTATTATATTATCTTATTAAACAAGCAATTCTTGTATATTTGTATATTTATTTATAAATTTATTTCGGGGATCTCGCTAACGGCTCTAACGATTTTGATGAAAATTTGCAAATAAGGGTTTTTTGACGTCAGGAAACGAATATGCTAGGTCTTATGTCTGCAAAAATGCGCATAAAATCGGAAAAATGCGGATACAATTAAACTCTGAACTTTTTTAATGTACCACCTTTGAATTCACTAAGTATAGGCGAATAGAAAATATACAAGAATTGCTCATTTAATAAGATAAGATTTAACAAACATAAATCATTAACAATGTATCAGGTGGTATAATTTTCAACTTATTTCTTTATTCAAACACCAAACGTATTAAAACATTATTTTTGTGCTGCTATTAACCGTTTTGAAAACCTTTTCACCAGTTTCTGCTTGCATTTCTATAAAGTTATTATAAATTATCTAATGATTATAATTATTATTTGTTATTTCTAAAATACATAAACAATATCAAATATGGCATATTCGTTGGATAGGTTACATAACCTACATGTACCTTATAGACGTTTTTGGACGTCAGGATTCGAATGCGCTAGGTTTTATATCTGCAAAAAAAATCTAATAAAATGTTAGAACTAATTACACTCATATTTATTTTTTTAAATTATTATTTAAATAAACAGTTCATATGTACGTAAGATCGAAAAATATTCATATTTATTTAGTATGCGATTCGTATTTACATACATTTTCCTTAAAAAAAACAATTAAAAAAATATATATACTGAGCGATGCTCGGTCGCCCAGGTACTGTTTTCTTTATATGGTCTAACCGCCTCTTAATTATCAATGAGCAAAAAATCAAAAGCATTTTATAATTACTTGTGAACTCAGTGGCATCCAATTTGCTACAATGAAAATGAAAGTTATTTTTCAAAAGCAAATAAAAGAAAAAGAGAGCGTGAGAAAGATTTGTGATAAAGAGAACCATTGTAAACTTGAAGGAAAGCGAAACTGTGAAAACGGAAGCGTTCCGACAAGGACACGCAACCTTCACATTTTCTCACATTATAGTATTTACGATTTGTACCACAACTACTCATTAAAACAGACTGAGCCAACCGCTAAACAGCTGAATAATTTTCTAAATGGTTTCTTAACAGACATCGTTGGCTGTGGTTCGGATTCCATCCACGTAAAACTGTAGGTCCCGTCTTCATTAGCCTTAAGTGCAAAACAGTAGGACGTTAAACACAAAAAAAAACAAAAACAAAAAAAAACAGCTGAATAAAGGCAATGCAATATTACAGTTCTTACTGCTTTCTTGATTTCAAAAATAAAATCATAATTCATACAATGTATTTGGTAAAGGTATACGTGTGGACTTTTATTGTATGTGTGAAATGTTGGAAACATTTTGCTTTTTGCTTTCTTGTCTTTAAGGATGAATTGTACAATAATTCATACATATTTGTTATCGCCATTCCGAGTAATGATTAATGCTAAATATAAATCTATTAATTAATATGACTTACCACAATAGTCAATATTTCTATTATGTTTACTGTCGCACTACGGCCGTATCGGCTATTCAGCCATTAACTAGTGCTTGCTGGGTAGGCTCCAGTTGTCATTGTTCATTTATATACATACATGTACGAACACTTAACACAAACTGTGTATACTTGTTATTTTCTTCGTGTAGTAGGACCACTGTCATTGCTGTCTACCTGTATTGGTGGTAGGAGGGGATATATTTAAGTATTTTTAAACAATGACAACGGGAACTACCCAGCAAACACTCGTTGATGGCTGAATAGGCGAAACGGCTGTAGTGCGACAGTAAAAAGAAAAGAAGTATTGACTATAATTGTGATGGTAAGTTATATTAATATATTTAAAATAATGAACACTTCATTTAAATACATTTTAGTCGGGATAATCAAAACTTAGACCGGGCACAGAGTAATTACTGGGGTTTGAAGTGAAAATTGTTCTACACTTCTACAGTTTTTTTGAGTTTTACCATATCACGTCGTGTTACGTATACATGTTGCGTTGCATCTGAAATGCCAGACATAAACTATTCACGTCCAACACGTATTGGTAAAGAATCTCGGAACCTTGCCTAAACACTTTCAACAAGACAGCTCTTGAGTTTAGTACGCATTTGAAATAAATAACCTACCAATTTATCGATTGTATTTATAATTATTGAAACGCCTCTGCTACTTAGATTTCTTAATTTTTAATTGTTTACTAATGATTTTAAACGAAAAAGGCTTTATTTGAGTTAGTGTATTAATTCAATAATTTTAGAATAGATAGTGAATTATTATTATATTTTCCTTTATAAATATACCGAGATAACAGATGCATTAACACAATCGATTCTATTGGTAGGTTGTTTATTGAAGACTGTGGCAAGTAGCCTATATATAACTCGGTTTAAATTGTAGCCTATATTTACGTAAGCATACTAACTAGCAAAGGCCAGAAAATCTTCAGAACTAAATCGCAAACATGGTTTAAAATTCTTAACGGAAGCGAAGAATAAACTTACATAAAATAATAATGAAATGTTATAGGTTTTAAATTACTTTTTAAATGACGAGAAAACTTCTATAGGCGCACCGCGTCCAACAAATTTTGCGGGCGGTGAATAGGATTTTACACTTGCTTTATTCCGTCACGCTCTACTATATGAAAAATATTACACATGTGTATATAACAGAGTATGTAGTTTACTTGGTAATACCTCTGAAATGTACATTGTGCTTCCTCATTTTGTAAATTGTGTTAAAATAGTTAAAGCTACTTGGTAATACCTCTGAAAAGGATATTGTGCTTCATAATTTCGTAAGTTGTTTTAAAATAGTCTGTTTACTTGGTAATATATCTGAAATGGACATTGTGCTTCCTCATTTGGTAAATTGTGATAAAACAGTTTAGGTTACTACCTCTGAAATGGACATTGTGCTTCCTCATTTAGTAAGTTGTTTTAAAATATTTTACTTGGTAATACCTCTGAAGTGGACATTGTGCTTCCTCATTTTGTAAATTGTGTTAAACTAGTTTCCTTGATAATACCTCTGCAATGGACATTGTACTTCCTCATTTCGTAAGTTGTTTTAAAATAGTTCACTTGGTAATACCTTTGAAATGGACATTATGCTTCCTCATTTTGTAAGTTGTGTTAAATTAGTTTACTTTCTTAGTGTTCAAATAATCAAATTTCAGATTAAACCAATATGAGAAATTATTTATATTCATTACAGTTTTTACTTCTGTCGGCAGTCCTGCAACTGCTTTTTTTTTTTGGTTATGTGTAGGCAATTACGTAATTAAAAATGTCACTAAATATTACTCTGTATTCAGACTTATAAATTCGTGCATTTTTCAAATATGGAAATTAATAAGTTTTAACAGGCTTTATAGAGATTCCGTTTACATTAAAACACATTTTTCAAGTGGTAAAAAACATCTCTGGAAGGCGTTGAAAAGTAAAGAAATTTAGTAGTAGGAGCATATTTTTGTAAAATCGCTGACAATACGTCTTGTATTTCTTATAACAATGTTTAAACGAACATGTGAAAAATAAGTAAAATTTAACCCATTAGAATGTATGAAATAATGATTAGCTTAAAATCAAAATCTGTTTTGCATAGGTTCCCGTAAGTTGGATAGTGGTGGATTTCTTGATGATTACGGCTACATCAAGTTCTGAAGTTGTAATTTGAAATTAGTCAGGGTTTGTGTTTGATCGCGTATTTATGAGATGTTTTATGTTTGCCTTCAAGTGCTAATTCTTATAAGATTAGATTTAAATCCTCAACAAATTTTTATTTCGTTGAACGTAGGTTTACATGTTTGGCGAATGTTCGCAACGAATTTTAAAGTACAATGATAAAAGCGACAAATACAAATTACAGTTCTTGTTTTCCTAATCTGGTAACTTGTTTTAAACAATTTGAGTGTATTAACGATTTCATTGCTAAGTACCATTATCACTATAACTAGCCATGTATAAAAACATCTCTGAATTCAGTGTAGAACAAACAAGTTAATATGAGTGACGTAACTCAAAAATTAACTGTGCCAATGTAATCAGAACCTATTGGCACAGGTTTATCTTACGCACTCATGAGAAGAGTTATCTGCGTTTGAAACATCTATTTCTATATGTTTTTGTTAGTATGTAATTTGGAAATTTCAAATTTCACTATCTAATTTTTGTTTGTTTGATTTCAGTACATTTACTTCAATATTCTTAAAAGAAGAAGTGGATTAAAGTTTGGAGATTTTTTAGACAACTCCTGACTTTAAATAACAAAAAATATCTTTAAAAGGTTAATTATTCAAAAAAACTTTATTTTGGAAAACTACCGCACTGATTTAGGATTGCAAATTAATACACATTTAATTTTATATTTATCTTGTGTTGCCTTTTTGCAAAGTTATGAGCAAACATTTGCAATGTGATTTGGACAAGCTTTTCCTAATTTGAGGGTCTGCTAAAGTAAACGAGAAAGCGACCGACGACGCCAGAGCCTTTAAATAGTGCAATTTCTTATAGCTGAGCGCTTTGACATAGCCTTATTTAAAACCATTTTATAAATATATAGCCTATTTTGCAATTAATTGAGGGCTGAAAACAACCTGAATATGCTTGATAAAATTGCGGATCCGGCTCGCGATTCACTTTTAATTATAAATTTTTTTGTGTAAAGAAAAAGTTCAAACTTGGTATACAGCACTTAAAAAATGTCAATTAAATTACACACGAAAGGGATTTTTTTTATGTGAAACACAAAACGGATGCGTATTATGACTGTGGTTAAAATGAGACTTTGCAAACAAGTTTATGATAAAAAATAAACGAAATAAATGGTTTAAAATTTATCATTGATCTTAAGGATAAAAATCCAAGATGGTCGCCACTACAGCACACCCTTAAACGCGTGGAAGAGGATACTCTGGCCAAAGAGAATATATTATTTACTATCTAAATTCAGGGTAAATCAAAACTACATGGTAATATTTCAAGATCTGCAGCCAAATATTTTCATAATTCATAATAAGCAAAAATCCTCAGACCTGAATCGCTTGGGTTGTTTTCTTTTCTTGTTTTCCAATTATAGGCCTAATATAATTATAACAATCATAATTTCAGAAATTTCGATGGTAAATTTATCAAAAACCCTATAATTTTTCTCTTATGTACTTTTTAACCCTCGACGCAAACTGAGGGGTGTTATAAGTTTAACGTGTGTATCTGTATCCGTCTGTGGCATCGTAGCTCCCAAACGGATGAGCTAATTTTGATTTAGTTTTGTTTGTTTATTTGAAAAGTAGCTTGTTCGAAAGTGTTCTTAGCTATGGATCAAGAAAGTCTGATCAGCCGTTCAGGTTTTAAAATTTTTTTTATAATGTATTTCAAAGCATAGCCGAGACCAAAAACTGATTGTTAAAACCATGACGAAACCAACAATCTATCTGGTTTCGAAGCGAAATGCGGTGACATAGTTCAGTTGGCAAAGCGGCGACGTCATACGCCAAGTTTCGAACATAGAGAAGAAATTGTACTCCTGGAGAGCGCTGTCATACGAAAATTCTGTAAATAGACACAACAATACCCAGAGAAACTCTTAACTACAACTGAGATGTGTTGTGAAGTTTAAAATAAGGATAAGTACGTCGGAAAGGAGAAAATTTAATAGAAAATTCGTTTAATGCAAACAACATACTTTATGTTGACTTGAATTCTTTACAATTTTTCTATTCCAGTTTAGAAATCTGTGTAAAATATGCGTTTACCAGTTCAAGTTTCAATCCAATCTTTAATTTGCTTTTTAACACGCTTATATTAGCTTCACTTGTATGTATGTATGTATGTATGTATGTATGTTTGTTTGTAAGTAACTCTCCTTTGGACTAAAAGCCAGTGGCTAATTACTGTTATTATATCTCTCTTACGTAAGTTCAATCGTTGGCCGAGCGGTCTAAGGCGCGGGTCGTCGCTGACGTCAATCCCCGATCGTGGGTTCTAATCCCGTCCACGGCCAAATTTTTTTTTCTAGAATTAATCGAACTAAAAAGTGAAAAATAAATATAGTTTAAAAAAACTAAAAAACACGCTTTTAGACCATATAAAACTAAAAAGTTAAAAATAATTTTTCAAATAAGCTTAAAACAATAATAAAC
>JAGFPH010017264.1:0-17948 GCA_018207615.1 Philaenus spumarius
AAACGGCCATTTATAATATCATCAGACATGATTTGTGATTTAAGAAGAATCTGTCTGTTAATATAAAAGTGGCTCCGTCAACAACTCCTCGTGAAGATCTAAAACTCGACATCTGCAAACAATGTGCATGGAACCTATTCATTCAAAATAGTCAGGTATTCTAGGAATCGAAACCTGACCGCAAAATGGAAAACCTCCCCTCCCTAGAGCCTCCTCACCCCCACACTTGACCGGTAAATGGACTGACCGGTAAATGGACTGACCGCAAAATGGAGGATACCCCCTGAGCAGACCCTTTGATAATTTATGGCATCGGCGCTGTGGAGACAGCACCCATATTTATTGTACAAAGTGGATGATGCATCCCAGTTTTGAGGCGTACATTAGAAGTGTTTATTGTTCAGTTGTATGAAAGTGTATGAATGTTTAATTATGATTGCAATAAGTATTTAACCTGTAAGCATCAATTATTGTTAATGTTTTTATAAGTTTTTTATTTATTTATTTTTATCTGTTAAAGAACTATTTATTTTTAAAAAAATATTTTGTAAATGTTTGTAATTTTCTTGGTACTTTTATGGGAAATATGCCTCCAAAAATGAAATTTTGTTATTTGACTAACGATTTCCCCTTTTTAGCGAATTTCAGTAGGAAGGAGGAGCTATTGCAGTGACCCATATGGTAAGACCTAAGTTCAGGAGTAGTAAATGAGCATCGATCACGGTTCAGAGGATAAGTTTTGGGGTGTCATTAAAAGTTGTACATACATACTAGTGGACCTGGTATGCTTGATTTAATTTTAAGGTTGGTTATTACATTTCATCCCTTTGACGTAAGTAATCGAATTGCAAACGTGTTTTATATCAATTAAGAATAATATTAAATAATTTTAGACGTATAGCTTGTAGGAAGTTAGTTTAATTTATGTTTATTGTATAGGGGTAGCAACCTCATTTCAACAACTTAAATTGTGAATCCAAACCATCCAGTGACCCACTCAAACACAAACACAAAATTTCATCAAAATTTGTCCATCCGTTTACACGGTATGCATGTGTTCGCACTCTAACGGCCGCATTTTAAGTCCGATTTGGTCCACGCGTTGCAAGGTTGATAGAGTGAATAATTACACAGTTATAATTACTGATTCTGCAGCAAAACTAATAATAACATTATTGTTATTCATGTATATAACTAAAAATACTTTTACAATAAACGGTATCAGTTAACTGACACAAACTTTCTCCCAACTTACTGTAGTCAAAATAATATTGTTTTTAATCATTTTATTTACTACTTTTTAGAACAAAACAAAAAAATAATATTCTACCTACGTCAATCGTATAAAAAAATTACTGTCCCAGGCGGGATTCGATCGCGCGACCTTTGAATTACTGGCCGTGCTCGCTACCGTGGTGCTACCCCGTGCGGCCGCCGCCGCGATGCTAGATTGACAACACAAACTTGTTTATTTTTAAACATTTCCCCATAATTTTAAAACGCCGTAGTTTTGATAAAAGCGGGTGGTGTCATTTTGTTTGGCATCTTAAGCACTATAAATACTGAAAATTTGATCAAAATTGTTAGAGCCGTTTTTGAGAAATTTGCATTTTTGTCGTTTTTTATGGGTTTTTAGGGGTAAATTACCCTTAAAAATTTAATATTCCAAAAAATGAAAAAACGCCTGGAGATATTAGGGTTTAGTACCTACATACCAAATTTCATGAAAATCGGACCAATAGTGTCCTCTCTGGTCGTGTATACATACAGACAGACTGACAGACAGACACCACTCTAAAAACACTTTTTTGGGTTCAGGGAGCACCAAAACAAAACATTCCACTACAAATATTTTTGGGTTCAGGGAGCACCAACACAGATAATTGCACTAAACCATTTTTTGGGGTTCTGGGAGCACCAAAACAGATAATTCAACTGAAAATTCAAATTCGAACATTTTTACGAAAACAATACTTTCTCCATATTCTACGTATAGGGTAGAGAAAGTAAAACAAGTTGCTTAAAGAAATTAAAAGCAGTATATTGCGCAGTGAAACCACGCCGTGAAACCACGCCGGAATAGACTGAGACCTATCCAGAGCGTACCACGCCGAGATATCACGCCGGACCTTCGAACAGCTGACGCGACGTCGGCAGCCGGACGAGGTCTAAGAAACCACGCCAATGCTCTTGCATCCACTCTGTTCTAGCGTTGACATGGTCATCACGTTCAACAATCGCGCCGGACGCCCGGCTTAAGGCCCCGGTTTGTAAGACCACGCTGCGATAACCACGCCGTGATAACTACGCCGTGATGTTCAAGAGCGGCAAGTCGGTGAAGCCGGCGTTACTTACATCACGCCGTGATTCAACGCGATACTGGTTTGTAAAAAGCTCGTATTTGACGGCGCGAATCTATTTCTTGCTCTGTGAAAGCAACTAGACCTCAGATATAGTTGCGAGTGTCAGAATTATGGATGTTACTACAACTGGCAGGAAAGCAACTCAGTTAGCTTATAGTGTAAGAGACAAGTTTAAAGACTTCTTTTGCAATGAAAATTGTTCAGTGGATTGGCAGCTCAATTCTATTAGAAAAAGTGTTTAAACGCACATAGGCCTACACTCATAGTAAAACTTAGTTCTGTTTATAGCTTGGAACTTGCCTCTGAGAAATATGTAATTTTTAGGTTAAGGTGTATGGTTTGTATTCATCTACAGACATTGTCGAGCATGGCGGTACAGTGAAAATGTATTTGGGATCCTATCCCAGTACTTTACAGTATTTTTTACACAAATTGCTATCACTCCTGAAACTGTTGACAACCTGATTCTAGCAGCGGATGTTTTCCACAATTTATTTAGAGTGTCAAAAATTCGTTGCTCCAACCAAGACGAAGATAAACTTCCTCTACCTACAGAAAATTTGATACCTATAAGAGAGCTAACAACAGGAAGAAAAGTAACATGTTTGGCTTACGTATTCAAACAATTTTTCTTTTTCTAAAGTAATCAGACAAACATTTTTATTAAACCTTTAACGATAATTATTTTTGTTAAATTGAACCCTTTGCATTGCAAGCGTAAGTTCTTATCATTAAATTAATTTTGCATCACTGTATATTTTTTGTTTGAGTCTATTACATTTATCATTAAACTAATGTGCTTTTCAAAGATACCAACATCGAGTAGTAATTGAACGCTTTTTTCTTTTACAACAATTGAGAAATAGCTACAAGGAAAACTTTAAAAATGGTACCATTAGAATAGTTTGTTTTGTGAAGGGATACCGAAGATTTTCAGACTTCCCGTTGACCTTTTACATATAGTGTTAAGGAAATGTTTATAATATCTTTAACAAATATGGCATCCCAAAGCTATAAACTTTTTTTTAACAAAGATGTAAAAAAAAAATGTATTAATTTAAAATCTGTAAACTTCCTTTAAAAATGTATGTAATTTATTTTTGAAGTATCTCATTTAATAATAAAGTAAAAACTTTTAATTTGTTCTACACAAGAAAAAATGAAAAATGATATTTCCCTTTGGCTGCACCATGTAGTATGTACCATTGCGTACCATTGCTGTGCATCACGATGTTTCATCTTTGGTTTTTAGGTAAGGCTTAATATTTTATTTTTGTTAGTTCACAGTTTAAACAATACAGTTAAAAACAGACTTTATCTCCGAAGTTCTCGGAAATTTGTTTCCAAATATTGTTTTTTCCCATGGCATCTTAATAGTTTTTTTTAGGAAAAATCGTAGAGAACTGGATTATTTTGAACCAGATCTATCAACTTATCATCCAATTCACTCGTGAAAACCTTAGACTCCATAATGCTTAGTAATACACAATAAAATAATAAGTTAATACAGTTAAATATTTCACAGCAATTACAAAAACAAGTTGCTTAAAGAAATTAAAAGCAGTATATTGCGCAGTGAAACCACGCCGGAATAGACTGAGACCTATCCAGAGCGTACCACTCCAAGATATCACGCCGGAACTCCGAACAGCTGACGCGACGTCGGCAGCCGGACGTGGTCTAAGAAACCATGCCAATGCTCTTGCATCCACTCTGTTCTAGCGTTGACCTGGTCATCACGTTCAACAATCGCGCCGGACGCCCGGCGTGGTCTTACAAACCGGGGCTTTACATTGTCTGTTGAGCCTGGGTTGCAGGTGGAGTGGGGGAGTCAGCTGTTCGGATTGCTAAATGCGATAAGAATTGATATGGGGCAAAGGTGTATTAGAGCAGCTGAGTCTGCCATTCATCACTTAACATACGGAAATCTTTGTTTTCAATTAAAAAATAGGGCATATTTTAAGGATGATATTAATATAAATGTAATTAGATGGATTTTTAAATGTCGAGGTGAACTACTTCATTTAAATTATAAACCATGGATAAAAAATATAAATTATAATTGCTCACTATGCAATCTGGGAGAAAGTGAAAATGTTTTTCACTTTGTGACTAAGTGTGCACAATGTCGAGAGAAATCAGAATAAGTTGGTTTAAGTTGCCGGAGTTAACCAGAGATAGGTTTTTGAGTTATTTAAATGGTGAGGATTGGGTGCGGCTTGTAGGATATCTGAGGCAGGCTTGGATGTACAGATGGAATTTGATAAATGAGTTCAATTATTGAATTGTAGGCCTATAGCTGGGGTTAAGGGGGGTGTAAGGGTTTACATTCAAAATAGGTGCGTAATTTGTTATTGTGTTATCTTTGCAATTATTATTATTTTTATGTATATTTTAGTATAGGGGCATTATTTGCTATTTATTGGGTTATATTGCAATTATTATTGTTTTATTTATGTATATTTTAGTATAGGTGCATAATTTGTTATTGTGTTGTCTTTGCAATTATTATTATGTTTATTTTTTATATGTTTGTGTTACTATTGTCAACTTAAATAAGTTAAGAAATTTGTGTTTAATTAATGTTAATTGTGAGAGAGTGGTGTGCCAACCCGGGCAAGACGGTCGTATGACCATTGCCCTCTTAATGCGAGTTAGGAAGGTTTTTGTTTATGGTTTTATATGAATAAAGCATGTTTTCATTTCATTTCATATAAACTTATTTTTGGAAATTCGCTCAACTAACGTCAGCGGTTCAGCTGCGTGGTCGAATTATTAATTTTATTCGCCATGCAGTGAAGTGCATGTAAGTGAATCACTTAGTAGCTCAGGGACGCAGGTGGCGGCTGCAAGTATGAGCCAATTACAAGCTTATATCATTAAAAACCCAAGGGGACCTGCCTAGCAGATTAAAGGTTTGTAACAATGATTTGGAGAATTTGTGAGAGTCTGACTTCGCAAGGTGGTAAAATTACGCGTGTTTCTATATTGAATTTCTTTATAACAGGTCAAAATATTAGTTCAAATTGCAAAATAAAGTAACAAATTCGATGTAATTTATACTTACAGGGTGTATCAAAAGTCTTGATACAATACTCAACAATACTTGTTACATCGTTTCTTTACCAAAAAACGAATTTTTGAAGCTATTGTAGTTTCTTATCACTTCAGGAGACTTGTACGGTATCGTGTGAATTGTGACTCCAGGATGTATCGTCTGATTTTGTCAAGTTAAGTAACTTGTACCTCATACAAGTCCTCATACCTTTGTACCAGTGTAAACGTACCTTTAGGAGAACACAATGCCGCAAATCGGACATCAAAAGGTTCGCCCTACACAAAACGGCGGCCGTTTAAAGTTATAATATTGGGCATACAGACGGCTTAATTTTACTTATTAGCTGATTTCCATAGGAAAAATGAGCTATTGCAGTGGCCCTTATGGTAAGACCCAAGGTCGAGAGTAGCAAATGAGCACCGATCACGGTCCCCGGAACACGTTTTTGGGTGTCATTTAAAATCATGTATAAATGTGTTCGCAACCTAGCGGCCGCATTTTAAGTCCGATTTGGTCCAAATTCGGTACACATGTTGGTTGTCTACGTCGCTCGGACGAGTTCGTTAGCAAAAAAAATCAAGCGGAAGCACGTTTTTCGACAGGAAGTAACTATTTTTTAGATTTTCCCTACGAGAATAAATGTTTTTTAGCGTTTTTTCTACAAATATAAATGTAGGATGTTATTCTGCACAATTTGTTTTTACGCGACCTTATATAGCTCGCTTGGTTCCTTCAAAATCGATTAAAACGTAAAATACCATAAAAGTACCCGGTTCAAAACCATGTAGTGGATGTTATCGTAGGGTTGGCGTGCGAAGCACGCAATGCTTTTTCTATTGAAGATACCCCCAACATGCGGAAAGTCGTGCGAACCATTTTGCAGCTATTCAGCACCGTCGTGAATAGCTTTGTGGTGGATTTTACATTGGATTTTATTGTGTATTGAAGATACTCCCAATACGGGGGTTGGCGTGTGAAGCACGCAATGCTTTGCGTATTGAGGATACTCCCAATATGCGGAATGGCATGCGAACCATTTTGCAGATATTCGTGAGTAAACCTATTTCCCAAATTGTTGGTTGAAACCCTAAAAACATAGGCCTATAAACTTAATTTTGGAAATTTGCCCAACTCACGTCAGTGGTTCAGCTGCGTGGTCGAATTATTTTCATTTGTTTTAAAAACTCCCACAATCCACACTAGAAATATATGCTGAGATGGTACAACACACCATCTCCACCATCACACCATGCTGAAAGCGTTATGAATGGCTACAACACAAGCCTAGCTCACTGCCAAACTGCAGAAGGAATCATTTCCTCTGCAAACAGTTAGAACATTTATTGTAAAAAGTGCAAGCTGGTATGAAAGTTTATTAATAAATGTTATTTTTTTAACATGTAGTAAAAATGTATAATTTTAAATAAAATTTCTTTCTCATCCTCCTCGTAGAATGTTCCCACTGAAGGTCACTCACTACCCACAGAAACTGGCCCTACTGCTAGTGTGGATTTCCGGAGTTTTGCTTTTCAATCTTATGCCGATAAGTAAAATTAAGCCGTTTTCAAAAAGCCCAATATTGTAACTTTAAAAGCCGTTTTGTGTAGGGCGAACCTTTTGATGCCTGATTTGCGGCAATCTGTTCTCCTCAGACTGTTAATTTGATGTACAACTCGACCTATTCTCTTTTAAGATTTTACTCCAACTCCCTGCGGGCCGACTCAGTAAAGTGATAAAAACAATTTTAATAGCTTCAAAAATTATGATTCCATTTCAGCTCACGGATTAGTGATGTAATCAGACGTTTAAAACCGTCAACTAATCCAAAATTAAGATGTAATCTTACCTTGTCTCTATCGCAATTTCGGTCATTCGACCATCATCAGGAGAATTAAAAACATTAAAAACCACAACACTAACACAAAACACAACACTACATTAAATAAGTCTCACTACGTATGGAAATAGTTGAACGATTAATGTACTACATATATGGTCCAGATTACGTCTTAATGTGTCGACGACGTGCACGTCAAGTCGTTCGGTCGATACTGACCTCTAATTGCGTTCTTACACCTTATCTCTGTTGGATATTATTTTGTTTAGTGGTAGTAAGAGACAACTGAGTCTCCTATGTACATATATGAATCACATGCACCAAAATTTATCGTGCACTACAGAATGCGAAATCGACCGTAAGCTAAATTATTTAGATCTCACGATAACAAGATCCGATAAAGATTTGGAATTCAAAGTATACAGAAAACCAGCAAGTACTGACCAAACGATACAAGTAACTTCACACCATCCCCCAGAACAGAAAATTGCCGCTTACAACAGTTTTATACACCGCTTTTTGTCCGTACCAATGTCAGATAAACACTATAACAGCGAATTGCAAATAATCGAACACATCGCAACATCGAACGTATATAAACCGCAATTAATCGATAAATTGGTCAATAAACATATTTCTAAATCCAAATCCAGATCACCACTCTCAGACAACCTCAATAAAATAAAATACGTTTTGTGCGAATATGGCAGTATGATACATTAAAGAACGCGTTGGCTAAACAGAATGCAATCGTTACATACAGAACCACCAACAAAATAGAACGGATTCTGGAACCCAACCCCGTGAAAAATAGAGATACCCAACAACGTACGGGCATTTACAAAATCAAATGTAACGACTGCCCATGTTTTTATATAGGCCAAATCGGTCGTCCATTTTGCGTAAGGTTTAAAGAGCATTTACCAACAAAAAAACTAACCAACCATTCATCTAGTTACGCTCAGCACTTAATAGATAGTAACCATACTTACACGGATTACAGCTCAAACATGGAAATAATGCATATATGCAAAAAAGGACGATATATGAATGCGTTAGAAGAATTTGAGATAAATTATATAAAGCCACGAAATGTAATACTACACACCTACTAAATGACCAGCCGTTCTAATATGTTATACGACAAGTTAATTGAGAGACCGGTTCAGGCTGATCCAACAGAGATAAGATGTAAGAACGCAATTAGAGGTCAGTATCGACCGAACGACTTGACGTGCACGTCGTCGACACATTAAGACGTAATCTGGACCATATGTAGCACGGTAACTAGAACTACACGGTATGTGTCACGAGACAGCTGCGCAGTAACTCTGAGCTCAGATGACGTCACTGACACCGTCTCATGCTTACCGCCTAGCAGAAGCAGATTGACTTGCACTAACTATTTACGTAAACAACGATTTGCTGGATTCGTTATGTGTTACTTTTACACAAATGTGTACGTGATGTGTAGTATAGTTTTCTTCTAAACAGTGTATATAATATTTTAAGTTTAAGTGTGTGTATATTTAAGTATTTTATAACAAAATGCCTTGTTGTGCAGTTGCCGGTTGCACCAATCATACGGATCACGCAAAGAGGTTAGGAATTTCCTTTCATAAATTTCCTAAAGATAAACTACACAAAAAGTGGGTATATTTTTGTAAAAGGAAAGACCATTTTAATTCACTTACAGCGCGGATTTGCTCTGAGCATTTTTTAACGACAGATTTTGAAAGAGACTTAAAAAGTAGACTATTAAACAAACCTACCTAAAAAACACATTTTAAAACCCAAGACAGTTCCAACACAAAAAATACCAAATGCCACCACAACACCCCCCCCCCCCTTACACATTATCTCAACTAGCCGAAAATCGCGAATCTAAAAATATTATAAAATCTTTGCTACATGATTCAGCAGACAGTGTAAATATTCAAAACACTCCTGACGATCAGGAAGCTAATTCTTCTAATTTAAATTTAACACGACCTATATCTGATGATTTATCTACGTTAGAGGCTCTTTTATATGAAAACTACAATAATATAAAAAAAGAAAATAAATTACTTGTAAATAAATTGAACAATGCTAGTGTACTTATATCAAAACTCAAACAATCATTAGAAAAATATGAAAAAGTATTTACCGTATGTCAGCAGCAATATGTATTAAAGGGGAAATGTATAAACTGGTCGGCTGATGATGTAGCAAAAGCAGTAACTATCAGATGCATCTCTAAAAAAGGATTATCATATCTAAGGGAAATATTAAAATATCCCCTCCCAAGCTAGACAACCATAGCAAGGCGGCTTTCTCAATTTTCAACCCCTCCTAGATTTTTAGACATTAGTATGAATATACTTAAAGGGCAAGCTATAATATATGAAGATTTTCATAAGGATGTTGTCATCAGTTTTGACGAAATGAAAGTTAATTCAGACATCTGTTATGATCGTATTGAAGACAAGTTTAGAGGTCCACATGTGAATGTCCAGGTCATGATTATTCGTAGCCTAACACGGAAATGGAAACAGCCGATTACAGGTACTGTTTTGTTGTATTTACTATTTGTTATGCTATTGTTGTCACTTAATATTTGACCTTGAATATTTCCATTTTAGGTTTATTAATTGGGTTTAGGTCATTCATACTATTAATTTCAAACAAATGAACAAAATGTTTCCTTACATTTTTGTATATGCAAGTACATCTTTTTATAATGAATAACTATGAATTTACTGTCGATAAAAAAGGTTATACTATAAAAAAGTTGCACCTCAAAATTCCCTAGAGTGTATATGTAATCCCATGAAATATTGTATATTGTCTGTTCACCCAATAGTCGTGTAGGGTGATGTTTTTAAGAAGCTTGTCACTGGCGAAATTGAATCGCTGTAGAGATGCCGGGCGCTTCGGTGTCAGTGACGTCATAGCCACCAACGACCTGCGCGTGACACATACCGTCTTGTTCTAGTTACCGTGATATGTAGTACATTAATCGTTCAACGATCTCCATACGGAGTGAGACTTATTTAATGTAGTGTTGTGTTTTGTGTTGGTGTTGTGTTTTTTAATGTTTTTAATTATCCTGATGATGGTCGAATGACCGAAATTGCGACAGAGACAAGGTAAGATTACATCTTAATTTTGGATTAGTTGACGGTTTTAAACGTTTGATTTGTTCAAAAATTAGTTTTTGTTATGGAGAAACGATGTAGCAAGTTTTGTCGCACAATCTGCAATGTTTACACAAATATAACGCCGTTCCCATACTTTTGAAACACCCTGTAGATTTATTTAGATATTGTGATAACAGTATGTATTACGCCAAGCACGTTATGGAGCTACAAGTTTTGGCATTTTACGTCAAACCACTTCAGTGTCCATTAATTAAACAAACATGTTGATTCTTTTCACGCACAAATTGAGCCGACCATTCCCGTAACGCATAGGTTAAACAGCTGTTCAGATAAAATCGTAAAAGAGAAGTGCACGGTATATGGAATACTAACGGTAGGGTTCACGAGTGGATGCGCAGTAACTCGTGACGTCATCGGTGCCCAGTTTCTCATCAGCTCCATAAGCTTCTCACGGAGCCTTATGTAAAAATTGAATAACTGAAAAAATATTTAATCGATTTTAATAAAATTCGAACCACACAT
This sequence comes from Philaenus spumarius, assembly GCA_018207615.1. Taxonomy (NCBI): domain Eukaryota; kingdom Metazoa; phylum Arthropoda; class Insecta; order Hemiptera; family Aphrophoridae; genus Philaenus; species Philaenus spumarius. The sequence goes on from JAGFPH010017264.1 coordinate 10,924, forward strand.
AGAAAACATATCTTTAATAATAATATAAAAGAATTAGATTGTTACAACAAATTTCAATACCTTTACTGATTAGGCCTATAAAAATTATTTCAAATTCAACAAATGGTGAACAATATTTGTTTTATTTTGTATTATTTAACATTTATTTTAATGTTGTATTGGGTTTTATGAATATAATAAGTTGTAGAGAATTTTATTGTGAATCCAAATCTTTTTTAATATTTAAAATCGAATATATATATATCAAAAGATATGTACATTTAAAAAATGTATTGTAAAATTTTGTTTACAAAGTATATACGTTTTCTATACTAACAATTTAATAATAATAATTTATAAATAAAGTAATTTATCGAACCTTGATGATTTTTTCACAGAATGTGTACATGTTAGTACGACTGTAATCGATAATAAACAGCTGATTTGCATTTCTCTTAGCAGTGGGCACCGATGACGTCAAGAGTAGATGCGCGTGAACCCTACCGTTAGTATTCTATACCGTGGTGAAGTGGTTTCAGTTCGCGCACGCGCACAAAGTCAAGGTTGATTATACACTTTCGCGCCGCGCAACGAAATTGTTAATTAAACGCTGATTTAGCAATTACCTTTACTTATAAAAATTTCAAAATGTGAATTGAGTGATTCTAAACTATATTATATAGGATAAAATATCCTACCCGCCAATAACTTCAAATGCAATTTTGTACAGGGTGTTCATAAAATCCCTGTAACCCTCTTTATTAGCGAATATCCATAGGAAATATGAGCCATTGCAGTGGCCCTTATGGTAAGACAAAGTTAAAGTGCGGGAGTAACAAATAAGCACCGATCATGGTCCCCAGAACACGTTTTGGGGTGTCGTTAAAAATCATATATATACATTTTTAAGTACATAAATCTAGCGGCTGCATTTTAAGTACGATTTGGTTCAAATTTGGTACACATGATGGTTGTCTACGTCGCTCGGACGAGTTCGTTAGTAAAAAAATCCAACGTTTTTGACAGGAAGTAACTATTTTTTTAGTTTTTTCCTAAGAGAATGAATTTTTTAGAGTTTTCTCTACAAGTATAAATGTAAAATGTTATTGTGTACATTTTGTTTTTTTATTCGACCTTATAGCTCGATTGGGTCCCCCAAAAATCGATCAAAACGTAAAATACCATAAAAGTACCCGATTCTAAGCCATGTGTTCGATTTTACCGCGAGGTTGGCGTGCGAAGCACGCAATGCTTTGCGTATTGAAGATACTCCCAATATGCGAAACGGCCTGCGAAGCATTTTGCAGCTATTCAGCACCGTCGTGAATAGAGCTATTTCAGAAATTGTTGGTTGCAACCCTAAAAAATAGGCCTATAAACTTAATTTTGGAAATTTGCTCGACTCACGTCAGCGGTTCAGCTGCGTGGTCGAATGATTATTTTTGTTATTGTTAAGTTAACAAAACCTTGTATATATCTTGTGTTGCATAACAGGACAAATGTTTTGACATACCCTGAACGTTTATGATTTTGAGGGGGGCTTGAGGGGGCGGGTAACAAATATAAATATATAGGTAGGTCGTGTAATACACCGTTGGAAAGCTTATTAAAAGAGAAAGAGAATGGCGCCAACTAGAGCTTAGTATATTGTTTCGTTTCGAAGTAACGCACAAAGTTCTGGAAAATGATATTGTTATCATAGCATCAAAGCAGGTTATAAATTTGTTGATATTAGGAATAAGTAGGTTGTATGTTATTTTCCAGAACTTTGATTGTCCATTACTTTGAAACGAAGCAAGATATTAAGTTCTATAAAGTTATGTTATGTGTAATAATTGGTTTGTACAACAGCCGGTATTTTGAAACGCATGATTGAATTTAATTGCTTTTTTTTAGATATATCATTGTTAGGTTAAACTTCATGCCAAGTTTGAACTTATTCAGTCAAACCGTTCTTTAGATTTAAATTATTTTGTACAAAAAACAAAATGGCGGATATCTGGAAAACAAAGCTTTTTCGGGCGTATGTTTATATAAACTTTTTTTCTTATTTTGGCCCATAGAACCATTCCCCGAAGTTTGATACCCTAATTACTGGACACCCTGTACATTCCTTAAATATAACTATGGTAAATACAAATAAAACATGATATAAGACAATCTAATTCTCGCTCAAGTACATTAACTTTTTTGTCTCTATGAATTATTTTGTATTTATTGTATATTAAATTAAGTTACATAGTATATTAATTACGTTTTCAAATTATCCTTGAAACCGGCGATTTGTTCTGGTTATCAAGCAATACAAAATTATTACAATCATACATAGAGTATTTTTTGTCCCTCGATATGCTCACGTTTTTATATGAATTGTATTTTAGTTCCACTGTTCATTCAAAGTTAGTTTTAAAAAGAAAAACTAGTTTGGCGGTACAAGTTGGTCAAAATTGTCCGATTTACATCAAATTTAGTATAAAAATAATCGAAATTTAAATATAAAACGTAATATGATAATGGTTTTTAATAATTTTGGTCAATAATTTAACTGACTTTTTGAGTACTTGTTCTCATTGAGTGCAGCCAAGCGTCACTAATTAGGGTCGGGTGGGCGGAAGACCCTAACCTTTTCTTGGTTCAGAGTTAGGTTGTCCGCAGGGCTATAGAATACAGTATTCTATAGTCCTGATTCTATATCAGGGCTATAGAATACAAGGGCTAGACCAGTCTGCCAAGGAAAGCGTTCCCATGCTGCCACTGTGATGACGTCACGGTGGTACCTCTTGCTCCATTCCCACCGCTTCTCATAAGTATTCTCTGCTACAATAATTTCAATTTCTTAGCAAACCTGTAACATTTTTATGAAGCGCTCTTCTTTAATTTTAGTATTGACACTACACAAAGCAGTGATTATTTAAAATTTGTTGTTTTAAAATTTTGAGTTATCAATAATTACCGGTGCTCTAAGTTTAAATTTTATTATTATTTATATATTTATTTATTTACATCACATTATTCTAAAAATGTTTGATATAATGTACTTTGTTAGTAAAAATGTTTCTTCGAATATTCAAGTAACGCTGCAGACAATATTACTTGATAATCTTGGTAATATTTCATAAAGTAATCTCGTCTGCAACGTAACATTAAATAAATGCATACCTTTCTAAACATATAATTTAAGTGATTGTGTATATTGTGTAATTTTTTTAAGAAATTCATGGAATGACTCTTCGAGAAAATTAGCATTGAATATGCGTCAAAAAGCGAAAATCTTGCGGAATTATATACCTTCTTTAAAAACGTGTACTGAGCAAAATAAATAATTGCTCAATATTCACCAAACTTGCTAAACATATAATTTAGGTGATTGTGTGTATTGTATAACTTTTTAAAGAAATGCATGGAATTTTATGTCGATTTATTTCAACACGTTTAGGGCCGCCATTTTGTTTCGGGTGGTCCGATTTTTATTTTCTTTACGTCATTTTCCCAGTGTAAAATAGACCTTTAAAATGAGGTATCACATGACCATACTTCCCATTTAAAAATTTTGAGTTGCCCCCAAAATCCCCCATTTTTAGGGGACACTCAAAATTTCCGATTGCTTGAAAAGATACTTTGGGCTAAGTTAGTATCCTTCCCCAAAGGATATTTGTTTGTTTTAACAAACACAAAAGTTAAAGAGGGGGAGTGGGAATTTTAAGACACCTGGTATATCAAACAGTATGCAATAAATGTGAATTGTACTCATAGATTTTAAATACCCTTTAAAACCTGATTTGTAATTTTTACGTTCGTTGGGTTAGCGTCTATCGGTGCGTAGTTAATAATTTACGTAGGCCTAAAAGGTCTACATGGATCGCTTTGTGCGAAACTCTCTGTACGTTTTTGAGCCTTGGAACGCAGATCTAAAATCGTATTTTTTTTAATCGCGTGTAATGGTAAGGCACAATATTTACCCGATAGTCCTTATCACATTTTGCGAGTTATGTCTCAAGTATCAGCTAGTCTTTACTAATATTATAAAGAGGTAAAATCTGTTTGTTTGTATGTATGTAGTAATCGCTGGAACTACTGAACCGATTGAAAAAAATAGATTTACTAATAATAAACGGTACCAGATAACTGCCTCGTACTTTCTCCCAGTTGAAACTTTCCAAGCGTAGCATAGGAGGTGGTTATTTAGAATTGCAAAAGTAGGACTACCATGGAAAATATTAGATGCATGTAACACACATCCATATTATAGGCCTATTACTATATTATAATAATAATAATATTATTATTATTAAAACTATTCGATCGATTTCGAACAAATTTGCACCAAACATGACAATTAGACCTGTATGGAAGCAAGAAAAAAGTTTTGAAAAATTTTGAAAAACAACCTCCTTTTTGGCCAAAAACCTCCAAAAATCAGTTATTATTATTATTAGGCCTACCTAAACGAGAATTTGTAGAAAGATGCGGTTTTTTTGCATATGGTAGAGTACATTAAGGGCTATACAAATAAGCCAAATTTTATCAAAATCGTTAGAGCCGTTTTTGAGAAATTTAGATTTTTCTCGTTTTTTACCCATTTTTGGGGGGGTAAAACCCCTTAAAAATTAAAAATTTAAAAAAATGAAAACAACGCCTGCAGATATCCCAGAACTACACATACATACCAAATTTCATCAAAATCGGACCGTTGGTATGGTCTCCAGCTCTGTACACATCCTAACAGACAGACATCACCAGAAAACCACTTTTTTGGGTTCAGGGAGCACCAAAACAGATGATTCCACTAAAAATTAAAATTCGAAAATTTGGACGTCAACAATACTTTCTCCATGTACTACGTATAGGGTGGAGAAAGTAAAAAGCTACACTATCCCTGTATAACATAGACTATAATTCATTTAGATGAAAATTTTTATTTTCAATATTTGTAAATTTAGTCGGGAAAAATCTTAGGTCAGGCCTAGACTGATGAACCGACACATGTATTTACATTTATTACCATGGCAAACAACTGAATAAAATAACAGACAAAACAGCTGTTTGCTCCGATATTTCCTTTACAGCTGATTTCAAACTTTGAAACAATTAATTGTATTTCTAACTTTTAGGTTAGGTTTTTATTAAATTGTAGTCCCGAGCCTTGCCGGTTCTTTTAACCTTTATTATAACTGCCGTTATAAAATATACGAAATAATTTCAATTGAACGTTTAACGTTATTTAAAACCTTAGCTTTGGGTTTATTATTAATCCTACACCTTTATAATAAAGGAAACATAACACCACTAGCCTACGTGTATAGAAGGTTCCAAAGGGTTTCCCCTGGTAAATAATTTATTTCTCGTAGTCTCTTTATCGTGAGTGGCCGTGTTCCGGTTTCCATGGTAACGCCAAGTCGTTTAGAGGACGTGTTATTTAATAAAAAATAAATTACATTAAATAAAAATGATTAAACATCACTCAAGATCGGTGTTTTAGCGACCGTTACACTGATGGAAGCGGTAGTTTTAACGTAATTCCGTACCGTAGACTAACCAATTGAAATACACTATGAGCATATCCTGAAAGTACCTTGACACAACTGTTTTGAAATTAGAAAAATTGCCCTACATTCAACTATACAACCTTCGCACTCCCTGAGGTAACCCCCCCCCCCCCACCCACCATATCATTCCTCGTAAACACCATTTTCAAATTAGTTTGACAAATTATACTTTTTTTTAATCTAAAAAAACCCTGAAATACGGTAATTGGAGAGATAATTCAGGGGATTGTCATGTGTGTAAATAAACGGTATCAGTTAACTGACACAAACTTTCTCCCAACTTACTGCAGTCAAAATAATATTGTTTTTAATCATTTTATTTGCTACTTTTTAGAACAAAACAAAAAAATAATATTCTACCTGCGTCAATCGTATAAAAAAATTATTGTCCCAGGCGGGATTCGATCGCGCGACCTTTGAATTACTGGCCGTGCTCGCTACCGTGGTGCTACCCCGTGCGGCCGCCGCCGCGATGCTAGATTGACAACACAAACTTGTTTATTTTTAAACATTTCCCCATAATTATAAAACGCCGAAGTTTTGATGTCATTTTGTTTGGCATCTTAAGCACTATAAATACTGAAAATTTGATCAAAATCGTTAGAGCCGTTTTTGAGAAATTCGCATTTTTGTCGTTTTTTATGGGTTTTTAGGGGTAAATTACCCTTAAAAATTAAATATTCCAAAAAATGAAAAAAAAAAAACGCCTGGAGATATTAGGGTTTAGTACCTACATACCAAATTTCATGAAAATCGGACCAATAGTGTCCTCTCTGGTCGTGTATACAGACAGACTGACAGACAGACACCACTCTAAAAACACTTTTTTGGGTTCAGGGAGCACCAAAACAAAAAATTCCACTAAAAATATTTTTGGGTTCAGGGAGCACCAACACAGATAATTGCACTAAACAATTTTTTGGGGTTCTGGGAGCACCAAAACAGATAATTCAACGGAAAATTCAAATTCGAACATTTTTACGAAAACAATACTTTCTCCATATACTACGTATAGGGTGGAGAAAGTAAAAACAATACTTTCTCCATATACTACGTATAGGGTGGAGAAAGTAAATACAATACCATACGTAAAATACCATAAAAGTACCCGGTTCAAAACCAAGTGCGACTGGAAACAAATTATAATAATACATTTCGTACACACAGGCAGTTATTCAGCGCCTTCGTGAGTAGAACCATTTCCCAAATTGTCGGTAGAAAACCTAAAACATATAAATTTAGTTTTGGAAATGCGCTTAACTTACGTCAGCGGTTCGGCTGCGTGATCGAATTATTAAACATTTTTACTTTCTCCACCCTATACGTAGTATATGGAGAAAGTATTGTTTTTACTTTCTCCACCCTGTACGTAGTATATGGAGAAAGTATTGTATTTACTTTCTCCACCCTATACGTAGTATATGGAGAAAGTATTGTTTTTACTTTCTCCACCCTATACGTAGTATATGGAGAAAGTATTGTTTTTACTTTCTCCACCCT
>JAGFPH010017265.1:0-15730 GCA_018207615.1 Philaenus spumarius
ACTTCTTCAAAACTACTGATCGGATTGGAATGAAATTTGGTATGTAGCTTCCTCTAGGGCCATAGGTGCTCACTAAGAAAGGGTTTGAAAAAATTCGAAATTTTAGGGGGGTTTGGGGGTGATGAAAGTTATTGAAAAATGACTTCTTCAAAACTACCGAACGAATTGGAATGAAATTTGGTATGTAGGTATGTAGCTTCCTCTAGGGCCATAAGCGCTCGCTAAGAAAGGGTATGACAAATTTCGAAATTTTAGGAGTGGGTGTGGGGGGATCAAAGTTATTAAAAAACGACTTCTTCAAAACTACCGAATGGATTTGAATAAAATTTGGTATGTAGCTTCCTCTAGGGCCATAGGTGCTTACTAAGAAAGGGTTTGAAAAAATTCTAAATTTTAGGGGGGTTTGTTATGATCAAAGTTACTAAAAAAGGACTTCTTCAAAACTACTGAATGGATTGGAATGAAATTTGGTGTGTAGCTTCCTCTAGGGCCATAGGTGCTCACTAAGAAAGGGTTTAAAAAAATACGAAATTTTAGGGGGTTTGGGGGATCAAAGTTATTAAAAACGATTTCTTCAAAACTACAGAACGGATTGGAATGAAATTTGGTATGTAGCTTCCTCTAGGGCCATAGGTGCTCACTAAGAAAGGGTATGCAAAATATCGAAATTTTATTAGAGGTTTAGGGAGATCAAACTTACTAAAATCATAATTTCAGCTCTTTTATTATTATGACAGTAGTGCTTTTATTATTTAAGATCTATATATATTAAAGCCACATACCACTCACTGACTGAACACTTTAAAAGAATACAATTACGTTAAAAAGTCTGAAAATAACAACCACCACGGGCAACGCCGTACGGGTCAGCTAGTATTTTTTATATATATTTATATCGACTATGTTATAAAATTAAAATTTGTACTTAATAGTTTTTGCATTTAGTCCTCTAAAGTCTACTACTAGTCTAAATTTTCTCTGTAGGGTGCATCTGCTTTCTTTTAGCGATCCATGCAGGTGCATTCCAGGATGAGTGTGAGGGTGTGATTATTTTAAGGACGAGCATTTCTTGAATTTGTTTATTTACTTCCTTGTGTTAAATTTCTGGGTATATATAGCTTTTGGTGTAGACAGGGATTTCATCCGCTGCCTTAATTATGCACTTGACTTGATTGAAGTCGATGGAGTATGTCAGAATATTAGAAAAGCAGTTTTAATATTGCCCGTTTCTCTTCGGCGTTCAAGTGATATGTTCTAATTTGGGTCATGTCTAACTTATTATGCTTTTGATTTAACAAATTCAAATGTGTACCACTAACTTGATTATAGATTATTTGATAAATTTTGAAATAGCTTAGCGGATCCTCGGTTAAAGTAGGCCTATTGAAAACTATTGTTATGATACGGAACTTAACCTGGCAGTTCACATTCTCCTACTCTAAATATATCTCCAACTTTACAAACGAGATTAAAATTACCATCTTCCAAATATATTGTATCATCGACTGGAAGTACAAATAATGTAATAATAAAACGAGTAATATTGAATAACTTTATATGGTGTATTTTGAAACAAAAAAATAATCTCTAATTAGTTAATTAAAACAATCGATCGCTAAATGTAAAACGACACTCAAAAAAATTAAGTATTAACGTATTTAATTTGTAGCATAACTGGAAGAAATAAAAATAATAATATAAGAATGCCTTATTTAAATTTGAGAGAAAAACAATCATGATTAATAATGGTATGTTTCAACCGGAAGGTTATAACATTAATTGTGGTAACCCAGGAATCTGAATGGGTGATTTGAATTTAAAGTTTTCCCATTACCCAACGAATAAAGTTTTAAGCTTGAACAATGTAGGTTTAAAAGGAAGATTTTATACAGTAAGAGAGAATGACAGTTTAGTTATTTGTGCAGTGAATTTACTTAAATACCTAAGTTAAATGATTAGCATTTAAAATCTATAAGACAATGTTAAGTTATATAGAAAATGTAGTTTACAATTTGTTTTAAAATTAGTTTAATATATTGGTAATGGCAGTTTAAAAAATATGTTTATATACATTTTTCATCAAATAAAATACTGCTAAACGAACAAACAAAGATATAGATTAATATATAGGTTAACTCTCGTTTGGATAGGAATATTATTTATAAACTTACATTTATAAAATTTTGTAATTTAACAATTAATTTACAATCATTTATAAAGTATTATAAAAATAGTATATAACATGTCAGTGAGGGGTTATGAAATGATTACTTAACCCTAGAACCGGCAACGTTAACGAAAATGGATTTCTTGGCGGCTGCAAGCATTTTTTTTAAATCGCCAAAAATAGTAAGTGACCCCCCAATCCAAAAGTGTTCCATAGTTTTTTTTTTTAGAGAAAGGTTCATAAAATGTATATATGCCAGTAAAAAAAAATATATATGTAAAATTTACAAAGTTATTAGCCCACGAAACAAAACATGTTCAGTTACTAAAGGTAAAGTTCAACTTTAGGCCTAAATAAAAAGTAGAAAACATTTTTTGTATTTTTTTCATAAATGTAAAAAAGTTTCGTAATTTAGTTCTAAATACAACTCTATACAAATATTTATCAATTTCAAATTTATTATTTTGAAAACACCAGTTTTTTATGTTCCTACTACAAGACTGCTATCAAAACTATGCCAAGTTTGATACGTAATGTAGGAATATATGCTTTGCCCCAAAATGAAATATTATTATAAAAAGTGTAGAAAATAAATCAAAGAATTAAACTGTATACTTGCAGATTATCTTTTCATAAAAGTGTTTGACTTAAGTCGCGTTTACACTTGTAGCTGGAGAGCTATATAGTTCAGCAGTATAACCGACTTCTATATAGCTCGGTTACATAGCTCCACTATATTCTAATGTAAACATCTTTCTAGGTTTTCTTCTTTAATATAAGATATTGTATACAATGGACTCCTTTGCAAAATATTTTGGTTCTGGCGAAGTTAGGCCTAATTCTTATTGTAAATGTTTAATTTTGATTTAGTTTCCTTAATTCTGCAAATCTCTTTAGTTTTTTTACTGTCCACTATACTATAATATAAAGAAAGTATAGTGATCGCAAACAAATGTTTTTGAGAATTTTGTGGAAATATCAGTTTTGGGACCAACTGAGTCCAAAAAATGGTTTTGGATGGAGTGGTTTTTACAAAATGCCTGTCTATATGTCTGTCTGTATGTACGTCTGTATGTATGTTTATCTGTATGTATACAAAGCTAGAGAGAATACTATTCGATCGATTTAAAACAAATTTGCATCAAACATGACAATTAGGCCTGTATAGAAAAAAGTTTTGAAATTTTTTGAAAAACAACCCACTTTCTGGCCAAAAACCCCAAAAAAAGCAGTTATTATTTTTTTTATAAAAAAAATGGCTATAACAATTTTAATAAAATTTTGCTTATTGTAGCCCTTAGTGTACCCTACCATATGCAAAAACCGCACCTTTCTAATAATTCTTCTTTAGCTAATAATAGTAATAATAATAACTGATTTTTGGGGGGTTTTTAGCATAAAAGGGAGTTGTTTTTCAAAATATTTCAAAACCTTTTTTCGTGCATCTATACAGGCCTAATATACATGTCTGGTTCAAATTTGTTCGAGATCGATCAAATAGTTTTCTCTCTAGCTAATAATAATAATATTTATTAGTTAATCTCCTACTTTAATATCACCTCTAATACCCCACCTACAAAATTATGAAGTCACAGTGAATCTGTTTAGTAATTTAAATATGTTTGTGAGAAAGTATGTACCAGTTTCTGGTACAATTTATTCTTTTGGATGTAATAAATTATTTAGAGTGCATTTGTTATAATTTTGTTATCTATTTTATCCGGAAATTGTTAATTTTAGTGTTAACACTAAAATGGCAGAAATAAAGTGAAGGTTAGGGTGGGAGGAATTGCACTTCTATTAGGGCTATATAGCTAAGGTGGGCTAGATGTTTTCTCTGAACTTTATTGTCAACCAACGGATAGCTCGTTTTCTTCTATCTAGCCGTGGAAATCTGCTAAATATCCGAGCTATGTAGCCGGGACTTAAATGTCGTTTAAGGAATAGCTCAACTATATAGCTCTCCAGCTACAAGTGTAAACGCTGCTTTAGAATTATTTGAATTACAAAAGTGAGGACAAATATAGAAATCTCTCGTTGATGCTTGCAACACGGGCTGCTTCGGCTATGCTTCCCATGTGACATAAAACCGTTAGATTTGAATTTGAACCTTCAGATGAGAACGTTAAAACGCTGACTTTGCCACGGTCATAGACAACAAGCCGTTCAAGCAAAACATATTTGGTTTACACGAAATGTTAGCTTGAAGCAACCTCTATACAGACATATCAAATATTTCTAAAACTAGAATAGCATCACTCAGATAGCACGTGTTATAAATAAGGCTGTTTATAGGTTGGAAAACTAATCAACTTTACAACTGCTTGACCGATTGGATGACATTTTTAGATAGTGGAAATTGTGATGAATCGAACGGTATATAGGTTTAACTCAGAAAAAAAATACTGGGCGGCTTTAGAGGTTGACGAAAGTTGAGTTATTCGTTACGTTTTGTATGAATATTCGGGCGCCGATTGATTTGTAGAAAACTAATAAACTGCAACGATGATTACGTACGTAAATATTCGTTTTAGAAAAAACTTGTAAATACAATCACTAAAGGTTAAGTAATTTGCTTTCCAACGGTTTTTATTTTTTTGAGATTGGATGATTTTTAATGGGCCAAATATTTGATACAATCACGAGTTACAAATGTGTTGGAGTGGCAGAACGGAACGTTCTGTCTGCCGGTTCTAGGGTTATTTTGCAGTGATACCCTCTCGTTTCTAAAAACTAGACCACAAACCATGAAAAATTTATCACATTAATAACACTAAATAAAGAATTAAAAATCGATCCAAACAGACCTAACATATAAACAAAATTATAAATGCTCCTATGACCTTCTTTAATATTGATTATTGATTGTTTTACTATTAGATGATCAACATAATACAATAAGCAGTCAATATTGACTTAAGAATTAAAATTGTTCGTAAAAAAATCTACAGTAATGAGAATGAAACAATATTAAACACATTCCTGAAATATAATCTTGGTCAATCTTAACGTTTTTAATAAATTTTGATAGACTTTGTAAATTATTTGTGTAAATTTAAAACGTTTTAAAATTTCATATTCTTTTTTTTAACTAATGTCAATATAATGTTTATGGTTCCTGAAAAGGGTTATCTATTTAAGTAATAGCATACTTCTTATCAGACATCATTATTATGAACAATTGAAATAAACTAGGTTTTTATTGTATGACTTCAACCATTGTATTTGGATAACCTAATAGAACTCCGATCCAATGCAATATTTTGTTCCACTGGAAATTCGACTTTTTTGGCGCTATCTATTGGGGAAACGATGGAAGCTGTTTGAAACACCAATGCTACCAATGCTTTCTCCCTAGCGCTACCTCGCGGCGCGATCATGTACTATTTTCGCGACAACCTTTTTTCCGGACACAGTCCCCGTATGGATGCAAGATCTATTTATTATTCATGATCTATGCTTCAACTAAAGTAAACCCGCATTTCTTGCAATCATGAGAGGTTCCGCCATGTGTTTAGTACTTAACCTAACGTTTAAAAAATACAAAAATAATTCATACAGTTGAAAGTTATACTTTTTTCGACCTCCATTCTTCAATTTAAAAGTGTACTTCAATTTATCAATTTCGGAATCTAAAGCCTTAAGATATTGCCGTTAAAAAGGCAAATTACATTTTTAGAATATTTAGGTTGTTATTACCCCTATTGTGAAAATTTGTAACTTGTACAGTTTTCAGTCTGCATTATATAAAGAACCATTACTTTACTGAAAAACATGTTTTTATATTAACTTCTGAAAAATAACGGTAAAAACTTAACGCTGTCGTTTATAAATTGAAAAGTACTTTAATCCTTTACTAAGGTAAAACCGTAATAGCTTCTATATTGGTAGTTAAACAAGTCCCATTGACACCTCAGCTAGTAGAGGTAATTATGGGTACTAGATAATTATGGGTACAATAGTTATGCGCAGTTTCCCAGTTTCCTAGTAATTTGAACCTTTGAACCTATTGTATATAGCCATTGTGTTTTACCAAATAGTGATGAGTTTATACAGGAACTCTACCTGCTTTGATAGAACAGACAAACTCACACGAAACAAATTTGCATTACACATTTTATTTACCAATAAGTCATTGGGAAATATGTTACTATTGACAGCAATCAATAAAGGGTTATGTTGTAAAAAAACATTATATATTTGTTGCATGGAAAGTGATACAGAGCATACACAGAACAAAACACGGCTGTCGATGATGAAACCAGGTGTGCCCAAAGAATTGCCGACTGCGCCAATGAGATTTTAGGGGCGGTTCGAAAAATGTTGAGTAAACTTACCAATTAGAAGTGCTAAAAGATAAAATTAAAATATATAGTTTGTAAGAGCAGTCACTATTTAACTTTTTATTCATTACTGTGATTCGCAATGAATGTATTAAAGTAAGAAAAATGAATGTGCCTTAATTAAGTGTGACTAGGATTAAAAATTAATTGTTTGGCCAAAAATGAGCAGTTTACAAAATGCTATAACACAGTGAGTTTTGTTTATAGTATATGTATTTTTTTAAATATAACTGTCAAGAATATAGTCAAATTTCAATTAAATTATTTATATTATACAATACTGATGTATGAAAAGATAAGGCTGTACTTTAATAATACTATATTGACTAGATTGCCTTGTTTACTTTAATAATACTATAATATTGACATGATTGCCTTGTTTACTTTAATACTATATTAACTTTTGTTGATAAATGTTCAACGATAGTAATTTTACATTTACTTTTATCAAAAATTAAATGGTACATACAGAGGAATAAAGTTTAATGAGCTTATTTTCTTGATTGTTTTTGTTCAATAGTATTCTAGTTATATAGTCTTCTAAGTTCTATTCACACTTTTTAGTTTTATGATAACGGTATTAAACAAATAGTTTACTCTTTTTAATTACAACTGAAATAATGGATGCCAATAATTGAGTTGTTTGTCTCAATAAAGCAAATGACAGTGATAAGGGTGTCGGTTGTGAAGAACCATGTGAAAAATGGTTTCGCATTAATTGTATTAACATGACGGTTGAAGAATATGACCTTTTTTGTGCAAGGCATGAATTAAAGTACTAATGTCAGAAATGTCTAAGTGAGCATAGCAACAGTGTTACATCAGTTTCACAGAAAGACGAAAAGAATACTTTATGTTCACTAATGGAAGAAAATACAACACTAAAAAAAGAGAAGATGAATCTAGAAGGTGTAAACTATAATATGTATTTACAGCTAAGTAACTCAATACGTGAAAACCATGAGTTGCAGAGTAGGCTTGTGACTATTCTGAATGATTGCCTAAAAAAGGAAACAAAATTGCATTGTCTCACAGAAAAGTTACTAAGTTGGAAACACAGTCACAATCATTAATGGGTAACTTTGAAATGATGTGTAATAGTAGGAAGACTTTCCCAGTACAAGTAAGAGCTGCTAGTCTCAGTACACAGAATAAATATGATTTGCTTGTCTACTGAGGAGGCTACGTTTTTAGGTAATAAAGAACCAACCCAAAGGAAATCTCAGGTATGCCCTAAGCAAAATAGTTGCAACAGTGGGAAATCGAAGAAAAAAGAAGCAACTGAAATGGTGGAAAATTTTCCTACACGAGGAAAAAAGCTTAGAAGTTATAAATCATTAAAAAGAAATGAAGGTAAAGAAAAAATTATTGTTGGAAATATCTATGTAAGAAGTTTTGCAAAAGATTTGAGGGCATGGTTGATAAAACCTTTAAAGTTTTGGGATATATATATAAATCCAGCTGCTCATATCTCATGCATTGCTGAAAACCCCTAATTATTGTAAAAAACCTTACGCCAGACGATGAATATTTTTTTGGAGGAGCAAATGATGTCACACATTGTAATAACTATGTCTACGATATTAAGGATTCGTCAAAAAATGTCCCAATTTTTTGTCAAACCAACATTGGAACAACACTGGTATAATTAATTAACACTATACCAGCCACCCTAATACTTTGTTAAAAGGACATTTAGTAAATAGGACAAATCAAGTTATCAATGAACACATTAATTAAATAAAAATGTTGTTACATTTGTGTCAACTTTATAAATGATAGAGTTTCATCATCAAACTTTATAAGGTTTATTTGAACAAACATGGTAAACCAATGGTAAAAATTAGGTAGATGGAATTGGTACAAAATAAAACAATCAAAATCAAAAAGAAAACAGCTCTTGAAAAATGGTAAGAAATAGCTAAGTACCTAAAATCAAAGAAACAACCCAATACGCCACTTGAAACGCGGCTAATGACTGGTAATACTCATGCAACGTAAATTGATACCAGGTGCATGTAAGAATTTTTTAACAGAAATCATCAATATGTTAAGAAAAATGATGCGAAAACTTCCCAAAGAATAACACAAGTTAATTTGAATCCAGCAAGATATGTGGTGGACGTCGCTGGTGTTTTAATAATATTCCTCCTTCCTGACACTTCAATGATTTCTGAAGATGACTTTGTTGCTTATAGTTCTGTCAAAAACGTAGTGTTTAATGAAAATGATCTTGAAGTAAAAACAAACTTTAACCGTGATTAGTGATTCGGTACTATTATATTCCAAGAAAATTTATTTTAGTTTAAAGTTAAGCAACTTGGAATAATTAGTGGTGGGGGAGATTCCAATTATGGTAAACGAGAATTGTATACATTATTCTTATATCATCATGCACATTAATTAATTAAGAATCAAAATACTTCTAACTGAACACCTTTGTATACGCTTAAGAAATTAAATTTTGTATGTTTATGTGGAGCATTGGTTGATTTTGGATCAGATAAATATGAATGTGCCAGACGGTTGTAAAATTGGAAATATGTTTTGTAGGCATGTTTCAATTAATAGGGGTGTATTCATTCTTTTTAAATTTAAAGAGGGAATCGCGTTTGAGGAAATTTATATGAGTGATATTGCCGAGGAGTTTACATTTGAAATTATAGCAAATTTACGTGTCAGACCATTGGAGATACCCAAAATTAATTATTTTTTATATATATGAAATATTATTTTCACTTGAGTACATTCGTTCGTCGTTTAATTTCGTAGTCGAATTGTTTTCCCAACGTTTCGAAAAATCTCATTTGGCATCTTCAGGGGTAAAAGTTAATACTGTTCCGGCTTGATCTGAAATGAGGTGGGTAGTACTGAAACACACTTTTTTATCTTTACTCATAATTATAAGAATATTATAGAAACCTTACTGTTTCACGACCTTTGTCGGCTTGTTGTTTATTGTTTATGTCAATTTCAAGAACTGTTTTCGGTTCATTTCCTTTGTCCACTAGTTGTTTACTGGAAAATTCTGATATTTTGTCGGTTCACTTCCTTTGTAAGGTTGTTGTTTGTTGTTTATGCCAATTTCAAGAACTGTTATCGGTTCATTTCCTTTGTCCACTAGTTGTTTACTGGAAAATTCTGATATTTTGTCAGTTCACTTCGTTTGTAAGCTTGTTGTTTGTTGTTATTTTTGACCGAAAGCGCCGGGCACCTTTGCTGTGTTTCTACGTTTTTGTAATTGTCTATCACCGAATTCTAAACCGAAGGTAAATTTTTAAGACATAATCTTTTTTGTTTAAATAACCGCGTTTTTCAATTTCAATGACATCTCTGGTTATTATAGTTCTGTAGTGATCAATGTTGGATATTTGCCAGCAAATATTGAGGTCTATTTTGTGGACCAGTTTCTCGTTCATGTTGTTCGAAGGCTGAGGAAGTTTTTTGATATTTTAAATATTTAATTTATGTTTTCTAAACGGACAAATATACGTCTGTTAGTTTGTCCAATATATGATTTATTAACAATAACTAGTTACAAATGTGTTATATCATTCGAAAGGCAATTAAATCAATTACTATAATCATGTGCAAAGGTATTTTTGGTAAAGTTCTTGGAACAAAGAACAAAATTTATAGGAACCTCAATATAAATGATTTTTCCATTACCCACGTAAGGTAATTGCGCAATTTCTACCACTCATAAGCCGTAGAACAATTTATGATTTACATCTTTCGAAAGGCAATTAAATATACCATAAACCTGTATAAAGGCAATTTTGTACAGTTACCAGAACAAGAAACAAAATTCTTTGGAGGCTCCCGATAAATGATTTCCCTGATCAGAAAATTCCGCTATAGTAATGCGTCAGTGCTGCTTACGCTTTTTTTATCTCATTGCAACTCTAATGGATGGTCTTGGATAAGAGCAGTGATACCTCTTAACTCTCAATAGCTTTTTCAAATAAGTTTATCTACATAATATTATGTATGTTACATTGTTAGTCTGTATGTATTATACTTTACAAGGGTTTGTATTATATTTTTGTTATATCTATATGAAAAGTAAATTCTGTGTTCCAAATGATTTATAAGTAGTTGGTATAATTGTATTAATTTTGTTAATTATTAACTGACAACCTTCTATAGAATTAATTGCATACTTCCAGTATAGTGGCTTGTTAATATTTGTATATAAATAGTATGGTTTAAATTTGTATTGATTGCTGTGGTTTATATATTGCATACAATGAAGCAGTATAGTTTCGTTCATAAAATGTTTATAGAATGATTTTGAATTCATTATGATCATTGAATAATTATTGAAATAATCAATTATGAGATTATAGACTGCATGATATACTTTATTTAGTAAGTGGTTCAAATATTAGAAAATTTAAATACTTGTTACACATTTCGTAGTATACAAAACTTATGTTTCATAATTCAAATACAAAGATAATAATTATAATAATGGGTATGAACAAAAATATTTACTTTATGTACAATTTAATTTTAGACGACAAAACTAATAGCTCTAAAAAAAACCCATCCACTTATTTAATCAATGGCCAAGATAAATTTATAAATCTGCTCTAAACGAAATAAAAATGTCTACCTGTGTAACGAAAATCTATGATTATGTTAATTACTTGTTTTGTGTTGTAAATAAATACATAAAATGTCCCAGGACTTTGGTTTCACTCAAATTTTATTTCAACTTTAAAAGAAACAGTGACATTAATAATTTCAATTATTGAATAAACAAACATTTCTGAAGCTTTTTAGAAAGTAAAACATAACTAGAGACCATTAGTGTTATTAAAACAACCAACGGTAAGATATATTGTTATAAATGGGATTGAAAACTGTCATGCTTTGTGCTATTTATCTTTGTCGTGCTGGAGAAACAAGTGTACACAGATATTATATAAGTAGAAAAACATGTTGACCATAGTTATCTGAGCTCACATTAGTGCTTGGAAATAATAAAATACTTGAGTCATAAATAGTTGCTTTACTACACACATGTATACTTTATGATTGAGGCGTTACAGACGTGTTTAATACTTTGCAGCAGGGATCATTGTTTTATGTTCTTATAAAATATTTTCTCTGAACTACTTGAGCGCATTAAGACTAGAAACAAAAAAGTTTTGTTAGCGGTAGAAATACAAAGCATAAATTCCTTAAACATTACAAAGAAGCAATACCAGTAAAGTTTGTCCGATGCAAGGAAATCAATGTAATCTCCAAGAGTAATGAAACAAAAACCTTCAGCTTCAGTTCACATTTCAGGAATTTATAATATTAGTTTTTCTCTTTCATCCAATCTGAAACTTAATCCAATTAGAAATGTCAGTAATAAGTAAAGAACTGATTTTTCAAACACGTAATCAATAGTTAGATATCAGTAACTCAAAAAACACACATGATAACGTAAACATTCTGACAACATAATTATTATTTGAATACAAATATAAAAGTTATAAGGACTGCAACTAAAAAGATCCATTTTCCAATAACCTGTGCAAAAAATGATTGCATTTGTTTATAGAGCAAAGCAAGCAATTTTTTGTAATTGTTTTGCAATGTATAATACATAGAGTATAGTGTACCTTTGTCTGAGTACAATGATTGGTATTAATTGATATATAGTTACGGCAGTTTCATCTACAAGATACATTTTCAAAAAAACATAAATAACACATAATAAATACATGGAGACTTGAACAAAATAGCAACTGTTCCTAGGTAATGTCAATTAAAATTAAATCTATTTTTTTTATCTCAATTTCAAATTGTTTTACACATTTTAGTTTATATTTTAATAAAAGAAGCACATTTAAGTTTTAAATGAAAGCTTGGGTATTGTCAATGGCATCTATTAAACCACTTCTACTTAGTTGTGTTATGTTTATTTATCTCTACTACCACACGGACACCTAACTCCTTTTAATAAGTGCATCTAGTCTACAACTTTCGTACAAGGACATATACATGGATCTTATAGGAATTATAAAACATAAAGGTAAAATAACTACAAAAGTTCGCATTCAAAATATAATAAATGTATGTTTTAATACCACTTTCATTTCTATTTCCGCCTATTTTAACGTATTGATGTTACCTCTATTGAAAGAAGTTAATATGCGAGATTTGAGAAGATGAGTGATATTTGAAATAGTACAGACATTTCCTTTAAGAAAAATATGTAAATTACTTTTGCTATTAATCCAGTTTAATTCAGGGTATCTCATTTGAAACGGCGTCCGTCTGTTACAAATATTTCATATATACAGTATTCAATAATCGTTTTACTTACAAATTATCTTTCACTAAATAAACACCAAAAAATTAAATTGTTTTACTAACTTGTCTGAAGCATTAAGTAGATGATCCACGATGTGTGAATCCAACAAAACAAACATAAAATATGTAAATACAGTAAAATTATTATACAAAAGCACTCCCTTTTAATATTTCCTTTAACAAACAAAATACTAAAAACACAGCCAGTTAAAAAATTATATTAAATTTGCTTACATAAATATATTATTTACGAAACTCAATGTTCAGAAGGTATTCTTGTTATAATCTTTTCACATTTTTTCTCGATTGAATAATATAATATACCGTTATTTTAATTAAGACATTTAGAAAGTCTGAAAAGAACAAGACTACAAACAGTGAGCAGAAGGAGGGAAAAAACGGGAGTAAGCTATGACAAGAAAATAAAAATAAACGTTGTAGTGGAGCAATTGAATAGAAAGAATTAAAACGAAAGGCTTGAGACGAAAAGGGTTTAGCATGTTTTAAAATGAGACCAACTTTTATTCTGCGGAACATTTGCAAGGAGCATTTGCTTCTCAAAAGAATATATTTCACAACTAAATATCGCTTATAGGGAACGGCATGTAACTCTCAAGATGTATGCTAATTTACTGCCAGAGCGATATTGTATATTGTAACGACCTACTGTAACAATATAATAGTTTTAAATATTTTAAACTAATCATAAAGACAAAAGCGACTATTCCATTATACTGACTGGAGTAAAAGCGTTTTCAACTTTTAATAAAACAAATGTTGCACAGGATCCGTGAAACAAAGAGTAAACATCTAATTTTATTCCTGTTTATTGTATTTCTTCAAGTAATGTGGTTGTACATTGTCTTAACTGGTTTATGTATACTCCATAACAATTAACACCAACATTACAGAATTTAAACTTTATAAGGTAAGATCTCACAACATTTAACAACAAATTATCTATTTAAATGTAGCTAGTTTTGGTGAATATTTAGTTTAATGTAACATTAATGCACCTGCACCTCGCCCTAGTGAGAGCTCTGTATGTCTTAGTAATACACCAACCACATCAGTATTGAATCACTATTTATTAATGGGTTGAAACTATCTTTCGCGTATTTTGTATTATTTTACGAAGCCCTCCACCACCCCTTATGATCAAGTCCTGGACTTACTTCATCATGCCTTCATCTTATACTTTATTCTCTTAAGCTTCTTATTCCCCTTTATTTCCTTGCCAGACACTCTCGGTGTCCTGTTGCCGTATTCTTCCAAACAAGTGTCCCTCACCCCATTACAGGAATCATCGGGCTTCCACCACATCCGTATCGTCCGTGTGCTATTCTCTTTCCTCTTTTCAATTTCTGCTTTCTCTTCCCTTTCCCACTGTCTTGCATACTTCTTTGAAAATTATAAAACACTCTTTATTCTCCATATGTTTTCAACAAAAAGTCTACAATCAATAAATATAATATATTTTTTTTAGAAATACAGAAATTACTAAAACAACGAAAAGTGACTTACACTATTACCCTTATTTAATAGTATAAAGTTAAAATTTCGAATTGCAAATTTATTTTGTACAATATTAAACAAAGAAGAATTCTTATTTTTGGTATACAATAAAATTATTATATCACTGATTAATACTTTATCGTACTTCAACTTCCTAAGTACTTTAATGTCTGTGTACTTACACCAACATAAAAGTTTAAGTTATGTGTTTGCTTGAATAAATTTAATTTCTTGTTCAATATATGTATAATGGCAGAAGTGTAAAAACGAGTAAGCCTATTTTTTGGCAGGTATTGTAGTAACATTTATATTAATAATTACTAACTATGCACACTAGTATAGAGTCCACTAACAGCGGACATGGTATATTGGCTAATAGAGAGTTTGCTGAGAACACAGTTTAGAGTTAAAGGATCGCTGGTTGAAAGGAACCAACTAAGTGAGAATTAGTCTGGAAGTGAATGCTTTCAAAGGAAGACTCGGCTTTTAGAGTTCTTGCCTTTGCCTTAATCACAGTTTAGAATAGTTTGTATAGGTCCGGCAGAGTTCAAGTAGTTAATTTAATAAACGATGTCAAATCCACTACACTTTTATAGCTTATTTGAAGAACCTTCTCCACCACCAACCAACCTGAACAAGGTAGTTCCATGTGAGGACAAAGGCACAAATGAAAGGGCAGAAAGCGGTCTTAAAGCACTTTATTTGTACGATTTATAGTCATAATTAACACACAGTTATTGTCACTTTATATAGCAACTCATTGGTCGACTTCTTTATTTAGGCTAAACACACATATATTAGGCTAATTCAGAAGTACGCAAAGTATTAACCTACAAAAAAGTTGTTTTACTACGTGCTGCTTGTTTTAAATAATATTTGTGTCGTTGAAATTTTAAAATACTTCCTGTTCATTTTTTAATTCCTGTATTTGTATATGTTAATTCAACATGTTTTTGACTTGTATTTAGTAAGAAGAAGCAAGCAGTATAATATACAATATAAAATATATTTTCTTTTGAAATTTTATAAACAAATGAGCTATACTTTATAAGGGAAATGTAGTTGTTACAAGATTTTTATTAAGTTGTATAATATGTGTTTTATCGTATATTGGATTACATTGAAGGTAAGATATATAGACAGTATCATACTGCAATACACATTTTTACGGATTTGGTTGTTTTAATGATACTGGTTTTATTTTATGCTATTTTTATTATTTTAAATTAAATGTTAACACTCGGAAAATGGTTCATTGTATTCTGTTAGGTTACTTTGCGTCGTATAGCACTGCTTCGTTTTGCATTACATTGCATTGCATTGTATTGTTTTGTATTTAATTTATATTGTACGTAATATAGTTTTAAAATTTAATATTTTAAAAGGGCAAGAA
>JAGFPH010017266.1:6063-17945 GCA_018207615.1 Philaenus spumarius
TTTTTGTATGGGCTTTTAGTGTACCGAAGCATCAATGGATAAAAATCGGTCACGCTTGCTATTTAAATCGGCAAAATATTACTTTGAGGTTAGCTTAAAATAATAAATAATATCTATATACCCAATAACATTCAGATAATAATTCTGTGTAGAAATTATACATTCAGATTTTGAATCGAACATATACAGCCGATTTCGTATGTGTGACCGATTTGTGTGGCGCGACCGGATGGTAGCGATCGTTACCGAATGGTAGCGATTGTGACTGTGTTGTAGAAATCGTAACTGCGCGATAGCGATCGAGGTAGTTTTGATAATGATTTAAATTTGTGATTACACAAAATGTTGTAAGACAAGTAAAATAGTCGTTTTGATAACTAAAACAAACAATGGTTGGGGTATGTAGCTTTTAGTGTCGAAATAAACAAAGCAACCGAAAAATCATAACAAAGTACTGATTGGCTATAATGATGTAGCATTAAAAACAAAACAAAGTAACTTCTTGAATTAATATGTATAACAGCAAAATCTTTAATAACAAAATCTTTAATAATTCCAGATTAAAGATACCGATTTGCACGTGACCACTTTGTAATTTTCAAGTAAAACTCAGTGAATTAGCATTAATAGGTAACATAGTTTTGTCTTATTGAGTTTAGGATAAAGACAACCAATGCACAACTAAATAGGCATGTTGGTTACTGTAATATTTTAATATATATTTAAACTATTTACGTGACCTTTTTTGTCATGCAATTAAGGTACTATTATTAGTTACCTTAAATTTAATTTTTCGAAGAATTTAACACATTGAAACTATTTCAACTAAGCCAGCAGTTGAAGTTCACTAATTAACATCCAACAGACTACTGTTCGCGCCAATTCTATTGTGATCGATAACGTAAAGGCAGCGTTTATACTTTAGGCGGTCTTTGCTCAGCTGTTTCGGGGACAAGTGTTGAATAAGAAAAAAACATAGTTATCTTGTCCTCTGCTCGAATATTGGTTATGTATTAATCATCACATAACCTAAATGTTTATTCAATACTGTTTTTGCCGTGATTATCGATCTCCTTGTTTGTTTATTTGATATTAAACATTAAAGATAGCTGGTCAAGGACAGTGACCGATTTGTATTTCTCAGAAAGGAAACATATTTTAGTCACTAAAAATATTAACTTTTTATCATGCAACTTGTTTAATGAGAAGGAAAAACGTGTTTCAGAAATATACAAATTTATTTTATTTAAATGTTTTTTATAATTGGACTAAAATTGTCCTAATTTGTGACTGTGACCCATTAATTAGTTCACAAAACAATTACAGTTGCTTTCCTTATTTATTTTAAATTTAAAAGACATTCCATTTTCAATTTGTTAGGATAAATTATTGTTTCGTGAAGGTTTTAAATGTATCTGGATGAAAGGGGCATGTGTAATGGCAGTGATCCTTCACTCAAGGTACTTGATTGTATACAACTTAATATTAATATAATTTGAGTTAAAAAAAAGAAAAAAAAGTGATTATAAATTTCATTTGGGAAATGGAAATTTAAATTTATTGTTACTGCCACCACACTGATTTTTTTTTAAAATAGAAATTTGGTGTTTATAATTTTTGTAATGGAACCCCTAAGCAGGCAGATAGCCTTAGGGGCCATATATTGCGTTTTCTCTAGGCTAAGTATTTTCTATCTTGAAAGAATTGGTTATTTTATATATGTGTATCTTATTTTGCTACATTCTGTTATAGTTGTTTTATAATTCTTGTTATTTTAAGTTAGCTAATATTATTGCCATATTTAAAGTTATATAGAAATAGAAAAGGAAGAAAATCCAACTGTATTTAATTTTGTTTAGAAGCAATAAATAAAATAAATAAATAGGTTTAAATTTGTTTTATAACATATAAAAAAAGTAATCGATGTTTTTCTACTGTTGATGTTTTTGATAAAGATAATGTATTAATTATTTGTGATTGTAAAACTGCTATATAATTTTTAAAATGTATAAGATTTGTTATCACATTTTGTAATTGTTTTGAGAAAAATCATGAGCTTTTATATCCATTCGATGTTTTTATTTTAGTCATACTGGTCTCGTAATTACTATATGGTATAACGCAATCACCTTACATATAATAGTCCAATAGTCCTTATTTTAATGTCAAACTACTGCTAACTGTCGTTATTTCCCATTCTTCTTGAAAAAGTCTTGCCTTCTAAGAAAACTGTCTCTTTTTTTGTTTGATGTAAGTTATACGGTATAACGTGTTCAGTAAAATCATCAATGTTTTGTTTAAAAAAAATAACATTTTTATATTAATTTAATAATATAATATTATTCAACTAAACATATAAGATCATTAAAAAAACTTCTTTAAATTCTTTATTAATATTTCAATTGGTGATTTATATTAAAATAATTGATGTTTCGCTTTTAAAATATCTTTTTATATTAATACAAAAATATAATATTCAAGTAGACATATACAAGTATTGCTATAAAAACGTTTTAAACCTTTATAAATATTTCAATTGATGTTATAAATTAAAGTAATCGATGTAAATATCACTTTGTATACTGATACAAAAATATAATATTCAAATAAGGCCTATAGCCTATTATCATTAAAAAACTTCCTTAACACTTTAATAATATTTCAATCGATGTTTTATATTAAAATTTGCTATGAAAGTATAATTTTTGTATTAATACAATATTCAAATAAAGTAATATTATCATTAAACTTAAATCAACTTTAATTAATCTATGCATCGATGTTTGGACATCTCGATGTTGATAAACGTTGATGTTCGTCCTTATATTTTAGATGCGTTATGAAAAAATAATGGATTGAAATTAGGTAACACAGGTCCGATAGAAATATCATTGATATTATAGACTCAACCAGCGAGAAGTTTCACGACATAAACAAATGCGAGTTTCAATACACATTTGTACGGATTTCACTAGCGACTAGGGAGAGTTTTCTTCTTTGTAGTTCGGTAGCAGATGCATGTACTGTATAGGCCCAATCAACAAGAGGTTTCACAACATTTTCAATAGGTAGGCTATAGACTTGTATGGTTACACTAGGAGTTTTCTGCTTTTCTAGCTCGGTAAATTTTATACAACTAATGAAGTTCAATAAACTTTCAGTATTTATTCGTGTTTGATCTTGATGTACCGTTTAGTCTGTTATTGTTGTATTTGTTTCTGTTATTTTCTAATTGTTATCATTCTTGGATTTTTAATTTATAAGACATTTGTTTTCGATGCAATGGGGTTCTAAACCTCTCCTGGCTACACCACTGCTACGGTGGTGACATTTTTTGGATTTACATGATCAAAAGTTCAAAGCTTTGATGAAAACAACATGTTTGTACAACTAGCAATTTATACGATTTATACCATTGACCAAAGGTACTGGGTAGAATTCCACTTTAAGGGAAAAAACACACACAATATTCATTTATATGTCAGTGTTAAGCTGGTTTGCAAATGCCGTTAATGGAAAAAGCATTAGTTGGCAATATGCAAATAAATTAATAGTTAATTTCTCAAACATTGTGTGTTTCCCCCTTAACTAGCAACTTACTTTTTCATAACATATTTTGCAATTTTTCAGGAATCTTCGTGTAGCCACCCGGTTATTATTTTCCCAGAAACCAATATAATAAATTTAAAGAAGTTGTTGACATTTATTTACAAAGGGGAAGTGTACATTGATGAGGATAACTTACTCGGTTTCTTACAGTTGGCCGAAGAATTAAAGATTAAAGGCCTCAGTGGATCAAAAGCACTACCTACAGGAAAGGTAATCAATTTATATACAGCACTGTTGTTTCTTTTTAAGTACAACTTCTCATGGTGGTTTGGTAGTAATTTTTCTGTTTGACGTTATCTCTTCATAGAATGCACCAGAAGAAGCAGTGAACAAATTGAAGGATGGAGATTCATTCAAAGAAAAAGAAGAATATGTCCCACAACAAGACGAGAATAGATTGGTTAAGAGAAGAAGACTTTCTACTTCCGGGGCCAAATCAGTAGCAGAGAGTCCTGATGATACAGGTGGAAAAGATCCAATGGACCAGTCTGAAATCATTCCAGTCAAATTGGAACCAGAATACGAAGAGAACGGTGTCGAAAATCATATAAGTCAAGTTTGTGATGATTTAGAATTTCAGGTGGAACCAAATCTTCTTTATCATGGTAAAATATTTTTATAAGAGGTTTAGCTGTTAATGATAATGTTTTGTTTAATTTTATTACAGTTTTTACTTAAGCTGTGGGGGAGGGGGCGGGTTTAAGGTATAAAAGCACCTAATTTTGTAATTTGTGTTTTAAATTAATTTATACTTCTTGTTTGTGAAAAACCCCAAAGTTGGACACACAAAAGTTTGTTTATGACAAGCCCCACGTTTGGAGTGCTAAATTAATACAACACAATAAGAATAATAATTTAACTTTAATATAATTGTTGCTAATCGTTTAATCTTTTGCTCTTAAGTCAAAATTATAACAACACAATAGTATTGTTCAGATCTAGTTTATATAAATAAATAACTTCAACTCACAAATAATAAGAACAAAATTGAATTTCTTTTAATGACTTAGTAAGAAAACCAGTTAGTTATAAACATTAATTGAAAATATTATGCTTCTTTAAAAATAGAAAAATTCATTCAATCATCATTGTTCAGTATGGTTCATCTTTCCATAATCTATTGCGATGTACATTATTTCAATGGAAAACTTTGACATTAACACATTTATCAATTGTCTGTATAACAGTCTCGTGGTTTAAGTATGAATAAATAGTTTTAATTGTTCTAAATATTGCCTTTATCTATTAAATGACACACAAGAAATCTTAACCTCGGTGGGTCGGTGCCGATTCTTTCCAAGTATTGATTAAGATAAAAGTAAACAAAATATTGTAACACACAGTTAAGGAATAAAAGTAAATTGCATGAAAATAATCATTAATAATGGTTATGATTGTGTAATGTGGTTGTAAGTGTATGCAATGGTATATCTGGGTATGACTTAGTTCAAAGTTTGTTCACACATGTACGAGTTAGATAAATATGAAAAATAATGTTTGATGACTTTCTTAACTCAATAGTCTTTGAAATTCTACCCTAACTATACAACAGGATAAACTAGGCTTAGTAATAGATTGGAAGGATTACACCAATATACTTTATTCTTCATAATGTCTCCTTTTTGGGTTCGACTAATTTTGATTACATATTTATCTTGATGAGTTATACTGCAAGCCTTGCTTGATAGTTTGGATGGTATATTTGGTCATAAACGGGTCAATTTCTTTAAATTATTACTCACTAGCCAAACGGCGTACTGTTCCCTTCAGTAGTTTTACAAGAATGAAAAATTATTGCACTGCATAATGAAGTGAACATCATCATCAAACACATAGCTGTAAAATGGATATAAGAGCTCTTTAATAGATAAAATGATCAGGAGCCATAATAAGAAATGCAACAGAAAAAACTTAAAAACAGACAGAATTAATGCAAACAAATTTATCCCAATGTTTAGCCCAATGTTTTATGCAATATTTAAAAAAAACTCAATATCACTCTCGCCTTCCGCACAAGTAATAGTATTTCATAATTTTTTGAACGCAGAAATAAGATTCCTTTGCAAAATAAATCTGATGTTTATCAAATATTCTGTCCTGATTGCAACAAGTATTATATAGGTCAAACAGGGAGAACGTTCCTATGCCGATAGAATGAACACCTTCCCAATAACAAAAGCAATATTGCCAACTCTAATTATGCTAGCCACTTGTTTGTAAACAATCACGGACCAGGTGATTTCCAATCCAGTGTGGAGACATTACACTTATGCACAAAAGGCGGAATAATGAGCGCACAAGAGGAGTTTGATATTTATAGAGTCTTTAAAAGAAAACCCGATGGCATTTTAAATGATCAGCTGTTTTTCCAGTCACATCATTTATATGCCCCAGCTCTCAAACATTTATCTAAGATCAATAGTGATTAGCATCAGTAGGACGCGCCGCTTGTACCGACAGCGCTTCACCGGATTTATTAGAGTGCACACCAGTGCTGGACAAGACTGTTTAATGTTTTTGTATTGTGTAAGTGTTTTAATGGTTTTTAATGTGTGACGAGTTCCTGGAGTGAATGAATAAAGCAAGAGGTATCTAATGATGCAATTGTGAAGATTTCAAAACATGTAATAAACATAACTAGATCAAAAAAAAATATTTGATGTCACAAGATTAAAAGGTAATTCATTGTACAGTAGTCTCTCCTACAGAGCACTGCTGGATTACCGAAAACACCGGATTACTAGAAATCAATAATAATAATGCATTTAAACTACAGAAGTTTAATTTTATTGTATAAATGTAATACTGTATCATTAGTATACACAATTTAAGTGTTAACATATATATTAAAAGTGCAATAAATAAAAAAATAAACTTACAATACAATAAAATCCTTTAGAATTTCACCTGAAATAGGTGTATGCCTATTGCGTTCTTGTAAAAACCAAAACTAAAGGCTATCTTCAACTTCTGGAAACTCTCCAGATTTCAGTGTTTGCCACATACTTTTTACATTTTCATTGTTTTGAAAAAAGGTCTTTATTTTGTCACTATTTTTCCTTATGTCGTTAATTGTAGCACAACCAATTCCATATTCTTTAGCGAGACTAACTAACGTTTCACATTTTTCGAGTCGTTTCAAAATTTTATTTTTATCCATAAGCGATGTTTTATGTTTACTTTTACACTGTAGAGACATTTTATACTCACAACACTGAAAACACACAAAACTACACTGATGAAATATTGTACGTCAGTGAGCGAGTACTTCATACACGGAACATATTGGCATAAAATAGACAAAGAAGACAAGACACGTACAGTTGGATAAACCGTTATTGGCTCTGGATTTTTACGCATAAGCATACGCGAAACTTATTTTATCACCGTACTGCATGCTGAGTAAGGGTGAATCGGAAACACGTGACTTATGATGGGAGTAAAAACTAGGTTTTCGCGCGATACATCGCCCCAAGCAGTCAATTCTACTTGCCAGCTGCCTGTATAAAAAACGCCGGCATACTGTCAGGGCCGGACAAGTGAAGTGCCGGATTATAGAGGGAGTACTGTATTATCTAGTGGAGGATTGCTGACCTCCAGATCCGCACATTATGAGCGTTCACATGTCCACTTTGGTTAAAACGTCGATTCATTACTAAAGATGACACGATCCAGAAAACCTTCACTGTCATGCAGCAACATATTGTTTGCAAAGTTGGCATGTAAACTGTAGTCTGTAGACTTTAGAGCTTGAATCAACTCAAAATGATAAGGACGTAGCTGAAAGCATCTCCTTAACCCTACACAAGCCCTGGTTATAGCCAAAATTGGCGAGACGGTTTTTAGTGTTTTTCAAGCATATTTTAAAAAAATTTGCCAAAAATAGTAATTCTATCCCAATTCAAAAGTGTTCTATACCTTTTTTATAGAGAAAGGTTCAAAGAATTCATATATGCAATTAAAAAATTTATTGATGTAAAATTGAAAAAGTTATTAGCTCAAGAAACAAAAAATGTTCAATTACGAAAGGTAAAAGTTCAACTTTAGGCCTACATAAGAAGTAGTAAACATTTTTTGTTATTTTTTCATAATCATAAAAAAGTTTTGTAATTTAGTTCTAAATAGAACTGTATAAAAACATTTATCAATTTCAAATTTCTTATTTTGAAAACACCAGTTTTTATGTTCCAAATACAAGACTGCTAACAAAACTAGGCCTGGTTTGAAACGTAATTTACTAATATATGCTTTGCCCAAAAATGAAATATTATTATAACAATGTGAAGAGAATAAATCAAAGAAAAGAACTGTATACTTGTCTTTTCTTAGTTCACAAAAGTGTTTCAATTATCTGTAATTGAATAACAAAATTACATCAATCTAAAGAAACTTCGCGGCGGTAAGTTACATACAAGAATTGTCCATTAAACACCGTGGGAATGAAACGGGCTAGACGATCTCACCAGACCGCTCTAATTATGTACTTTCCACTGCTGTTTGAATGACACATTACCGGTTTTATCTAGTTTACTTCACACCGTTAGAAAGATCAAACTTTTCTCTACAGAATTGTATAAAAAAATCTGTGAAAACATAAAGGATTGTCTTCCTAATCTCAGTTGACAAATGTGCTGTTTCATTGGTTGAAAACTGTCCAATTGCAAGGGTTTACAGAAATCTTTGTAATAAATCGTGTAAAATAGTGACATCTGATTGGAAGGTAGTTTAAAAAAGTTCAAATCTAGACGAATCCCATGGTAGCTTTATAATATTGATCACAATATTTTTGTAGATGGTCTTGGAGGTTAAAGAAGGGGGAAATAAGAGTATAATTGTATTGTATTGTACGCATTGAAACAGGTTTAATCCAAGCTAAAATTTTAAAATGATGATTATGTATGTAAATATACGTTTCATGAAAAAGTTTTAAATACAAAAATTAAGGTTTAAGGGTCGGCTCTAGCTGTCGGCCATGTTGGTTGACACTCCATAAGACCAATGTTAAATTAAAATCCATATTTTTCCTTTATTTTTGATCGGATAATTATGAACGATATGCCATTTTAAAGCTATGGCCAATACGCATGCAAATGGCTTTTCCAAAATTAAGAAAAACGTTTTGTTTAATATTTATTAACAATTTAAAAAATTAATTTTTAATAATTTTTTATGTTGTCACTATTAGTTATAGCGAAAAAAGTACCAAGCCATTTGTATGAAGAATTTCGTCCCCAAGAGTTTGGTATTTTTTTGAAAACGCTATTTGAACAATTGCGGGTTTTAAATGGATTTAGGCTGAGCAATGTCCGTGTAACCTACCGCCGCTATAGGGTGACTTTAAATATTTTTTTACGATGTAACTATTAATTATAGCGAAAAATTATCAAGCCATTCGGATGAAGAATTTTGTCCCCAAGAGTTTGGTATTTTTAAAAAAACGCTATTTGAACAATTTCGGGTTTTAAATGGATTTAGGATGAGCAATGTCCGCGTAACCTACCGCCGCTACGCTGGAGTCGCAGGTTGCTTTCTGTTTTACTAGAGCCGACCCTTAATTCATTTCCTTTCTAACGGTGCTGGTTTTATTACAATTAGAGGATTTTAAGTGTATTAAATAATCGAATATGCAAATTTTCGCTATTGTTCCAAATGGTTGCGTTCTTCGCCCGAGAGAGCGTCAAATAGTGCAGTCTGGCATTTATAGGGTTAAAACTCTTCACACAGACGTCACTGGAATTGCTAATTCTCGACTAGCCTTCAGAACTGATTGCTAGGGGCTCTGCGTGAAAGACTCTCTTACTTGTTCTTCAATCACTCTTGGTCATCGCGTACTCTTCCCTTTGAAAAGACAGCTGGTGTCTTCGATCTGATGATACCAACTACGGATGTTATTATCACTTGCAGAATTACATTTGAACTTAATATGTAATGCACATTGCACTGCTACACAGATTCAGTCCTTGCAAACTGTAAAAAAACAAAAAGCTTTCTGTTCACTAGTCACCATCTTTGCTACTAGCACTTTCTAACGAAAGACAGAGGAAACAGTACATACACACGAGCACAGGTGTACCAACAAAACTGAGTTGCTCTTTCATTTGATGCATATTTATAGTTGTAAGTTAAGTACAATAAATACTACAAAGCCTTAAAACAGGGATATTCACTTGGAAACACACTGTAAGTAACTTGGCTAATTAAAGATGTTCATTGCTCAGACTATGTCTGAGCGAACTTCCATTACAGTTGATTTCATAATTTAAAACAAATTCTAATTTTTAAAGAAGTACAGTAGAATCCCGCTATTTCGAACTAATTGGGACCAAACACTGTTCGGTTTAGCGGGAATTCGGAATAGGTGGATTTCATGAATAATATCAACGTATTGACTTGTTAAGGCATACGTTCTTGACGCGGCATATGGCAGACACGGCAAATGCTCTTGATCTCGCCTTACGCTATGTCAAACAACACGCTTCATCAACACCAAATGATTTTATGTTCTTCTGGTGATGGCGGAACATTGCATCCTCAAGTCAATTCTCTTTGTCAGGAAAAAATCACTGACTTTACTTCTTAGTGTAAGTTTAGTGTTTCAGTGTTTCTTAGTGTTTTCTTCTAAAAACGGAAGGGAAGGGATAGGTTGTTTGAACTGTCCGTTTTGTCATACCGCAGTCTGTTCGTTAGTACAGCAACACCTTGAAAAAGATCGAGAAAAAAATAAAATTCCTTCGAGATAACGAAAACGGAGGAGAAACGGATGAATGCAACCGGGAGGTGGCAACAACACAGTTAGTTCCTAGACGTTGTATCTAATCCTGCCTTCTTTTTAAAAGCCCTGGTATCCATATCACCTGACGCTTGTTGCGGTAGCTTCTTTTCCACAAAACAGACGGAAAACCTGAAGGAAACAAAACCAGACTATTCCAACATTGGGATTAATGTGTTGTCAATTTCCGTTAACAAAAACGCAACGCAACGGATGGGTAAAAGATGGTGTAAACCTACACTTAAGTGTGAGTAAATTAGTCATTTTTTGTGTTTACCAGTGATTAAAATGATTCTACAAAATTGTATAAATGGAGCCGACATGTACTGTAAGTAACCAGCTTTCATTCCAATTTGGTTTTCAGCCATTTTCAACTACCTTAGGCTCAACTATGTATGTTCGGAATAGGCGGATTTTCGGAATAGAGGGACTCTACTGTATTTATTTAGGAGTAGGCCTAAGTCATGCTGGTTCTTTTTAACCTTTATCATACACATAACCATTTTATTTAGACATTTAATATTATTTACCATCTTAACTTTAGGTTGGGATTAATCCTTTGAATTTATTCATTTATATAAAAACAATAATAAAACGTGTGTGGAAGAAGAAAGGGCTTGACATCTAAAGGGTGTCTTCCATTCTTTATAATAATTTTTATATTAACTAATGAGATCAAACTTCTGTTGACAGCACCCGAGTTTGCCGCCCTTCCATTCGCAAATCTGCTTCCTCCTATGGACACTCTTACAGCATGGGGAAAAACAAGATCGCTCGATCAACTCGCATGTGACTTAATGAAAATTTTATTCACCGTCGAAGAAAGGATAGCCTGTAACGTGAACGGAAAAATGGGAAAACTTCAGTTCGATGTCCATAAAATCAATCTTATTAAAGAAGTCCTGTGCCATCTCTCCGGAATACATTCGTCGGATTTTGAAGAACAGTGGAAAGTGTGTGTGACCAAAATTGATACTTCCAATAGAGGTTTGAAAAGGAAATTTATTCTGAAAGGGATGTTATAATGATAAGTTTGTACTCGAAAGGCTATAAACCTAGTCGCAATGTGAACATAGTGCAAATTCGAGCCTTCATTTGTGCATTTTGTCAACTATAGAGTGGGCCAAAATAAAAAATACTGAAGGTGTGGTTATATAATGTTTTAATTATTAGATTATATACATGTTTATTTTATAGCAAAAACATATAACATATACATTCCATTTAATACAAAATGCATAGTATTAATCCCACACATATTATAAAACATATCTCTAAAAACAGTTGTTGTATTACTTTTAGAGAATTTTTATAATTTGTAGCTATTCTTGGAAAACATTATCTTTGAATTGCGTTACCCAAATATAGGCATCAGGTGGTGTGAGACAGGTGAGTTAGCAGGATATGAGAATTCTGTTCCTTAGGGAATGACATGACCGCTAAAACTAGCTTAAAATGAACAAAGTGTGTGTGGGAGGTTGCATCGTTCTGCTGGAACCATTTC
>JAGFPH010017268.1:420-17943 GCA_018207615.1 Philaenus spumarius
CTATTTATTACATTTAAACCTTCAACTAAGAGAATTAAGAATACAGAACGGCATATTTTTGTGGAAGAAAAAGTATCACATTAAACCGTTGATTGAGACGTTAACTGGGCCGAGTATTTAGTTTACCCCACACAATGATCTTACACTAAACGCCAGGTTGCCTTTGGGCCCGTGGTAAACAACCAACACACCGGGTTTAAAGCATGAAATCAACCAACTTAATCGAACCACTTCCACTGGGAGCCAGCTTAGTCCAACACCAAGTTTATATTATAACAATTATGAAACTCTTAACCACTAGACACTAATAGGTTAGTAGGGTATTTCCAGCCTTGTTGCTATATTCACCCAAAACCTAGACTAACTCGCACTCGCGGGACTATACACTGTCTAAACTGCCCCCGCTAAAACGGTAACCACGCACAGGTTTCTTAGCCGGCCATAATTCAATTATTCAATAACGAGGCGAATATTTAGCCCTTAATGATTCATCAATTTTCGATGGAGTCAGAGAATTATGAAGAAGCAATCACGTCCGCAAGACGCAGATTTTCCGATGTCCTTCAGGCACTGCCCCATGCCTACTCGATCATCAGTGACATTTCTACATAGATACATTGAGACAGGCTCAGGTTCTTTCATTCAAACCTAACTCGAAAAATGAGCAAGGCACATGATCCATTCTGCTGGTTAAAATACGCAGTCGTATTTTTAGTCCCATTACTTTTTTGTGAAAAAAACTTGTCGTTCCTTGTTTTTAAAATTGTTTATGTTGTTTAATTTATGTTTTAATCAAACAAAACCTGAATACATGTTAAGTATTCTAAAAAATCGCTGGAAAATAACATAAATTAAGTAAATTTATCCAATACGAATCGTTACTTCCGAATATATTATTAATGATTGCCAATAATTATCATTGCGTAGTCTCATTAACTGTCTAGTTATTAGGCTTTTCGTTTATTCTGACAGAATTCATGTTTACAGTACATCAAGGCGTATACAATGTGAATGAAACGAACGCAGTCTAACTTACCCCAAAAAATTAACCTAAAATATCAATTAAAATGTATTACTTGCACGATAAATGATTTTCAATGTTATAAATTACCAAACAACATATATTTAGTGACTTTTGTGTTATAACAAATTTCAGATTAATTAAATAAAATCTATTCTTTTAAATACACAAGAATACGTCAACATTTTGATGACTATGAACTAAATAGAAATACATATTGTATATAATTAATTTCCGTAATTTTACAATTAATGTGGTTAAAAGAAATGCTTGCTTTATTAATATTCATCGCATGAATATTTTTATTTGTATATATATCTAAAACAAAATAGTTATTTTCTTTTTAAATTTTGTATAAAGAGGTGATAGTTCTGTGATTAATTTTAAAAGTAAACAATTTGATTGAGAAGTAACTAAAAATACCTTACCTTAGTTGTAAAATTATCTGTTGCTTAATTTGTTTATGACTGTGTATTTTTACAGGAATGACGAAACAAATATTTGAAACCATATACTCTACACTTTTATGTCAGTTCATATTTTATTTGTGAACTAACTCATTTTAGTTCTAGTTGTCAATCCAAAAATTACGCGTGAACTAGTAGGGGTTACATTAAGCTTAAATTGTTTTACTGTAGGATAATATTTGTAAAAACATATATCTATTTACTTTAAACATTATAGTTAAATAATAAATACTTATATATTAAATATTTAAATTTGTCTAACGTAACTAAAACAAATTATTATTTGTTAACTTCATTCAAAGAGTTTAGGTGGTAAATTAGCTTTTTTTTTTGTATTTAAAGGTATGTTGTTTGGTATTAACACTAGGGAGGAAAATATGACTTTAAGATTGTGTACTGAAATAATTATTCATTGCTATACAAGAGAAATATTTAAAACTATACACTTAACACATTTACAGTATATCTGTTGCACAGTTATTTGTGAACACTCTTTGATAAAGTATCTTGCTTTATTGACAATCCCCAAATTACTTATAAAGTCTTACCTAATTAGTAGTACCGCATGTGACTATAGTGTTATCTTGGATGGTAAACACATTAAAGTTTCTTTTGAGTGCATTCTCTGTACTTCCATTAAACACAATTTGCATATAAATAACTCTAAAGTAAAAGGTAATACATATATAATGACTATGCATATTACTAAGGTAAAACCATTATTGGAACAGCGAATTTAAATTTAAGTATTAATAACATTTATGTTGCCTTAAAATGTAATTTCTATAAAACTATACCAACATTAAATGCACGTATCATATAATACTATTCAAAATATATTATAAAAGTTACACCAGATAACTAACACCAGATTTATCTATTACACCAGATTTGTTTGAGCGTGTATTTTTTTATAAACATCTTGAGTGGATACGGCAGTCCAACTAATAATAATATCATAATGAAAAAAAAATTAAAAAATAATAATAATATCATGTTAAATGGTTACGAAAAAAACTATTGGTTTCTAAAATTAACAAAGTTGAGGTAATACAATAATTATTATTATAAATATAAAGGTCATAAACTTAATATTTTTAAGCAATGTCTGTAAAACAACAAATCTTTAAGCCTTATTATTTACAGAAGTGCGTAATTAATAGTGTAACAGCCCTATACGGATATGTTATCGAAATGTACATCATAAACATACATTTCTCTTTAAGTTGTTCAGTTAAAGTTCTTTGTTTTTTATTTTCATGTTTCGGAGTATTTTAATTTCTATCTCAAAATCACATTAAACATTTTATATAAAGTGGGCGATTCGAATCATAACTAAACCTTATTAATACATAGTAATAAACAATTTAGGAAACCTAAGTTCTATTAAATTCATATTTATTTAAAGTTAAAATACAAAATGTTAATTTTGAAGGGTATAATGAAATGGTGGAAATATGATTTTCAATGCATATTTTTTTTTTATACATTATTTTCTTGTTGTTATTAGTTTTTTCAATATTTTTCTAAATAATTTAGTAACGGACAATCTCGTTAAACTAACCATATATACACTTTTAGTGAATGCAATGGCTGTCCGCGGTACACAATGTTGTTTTTCTAATGACACAATATTCCAATTGTCGATATAACCACTGACGTGAAACCCTACTTTACCAATAAAACAACATCTTTTCTAGAATACAAATAATGACATGACATTTTATGACAATTTTATGAAATTTTTAGTGACACTTCTAAACCAAAAACTTTAGTGCACTCAAGCACCTCGCGTTGTTTATTTGGTTGAATGTACTTTTATTATTTACAAGCCTTGTGAATATTTCCATAACTTATTACAACTTGATAGAATCTTGTTTTAAATAATTTCTATAAAAGTGATAAAAGTTTGTGTGTATAGTCTCTAGATGATGTTTTATAAAACTCTTAGAATATCGGTTCGCTTACAATCGTGGTCACAGAATATAAACTTGAATGCAAGTAACTGAACTATCTATAGTGAATTTGTTTGGAACTGTAGCATCTGGGAAAATATTTAAAATCCATCTTGACATTGCAAGTGCAATTTTTACATGAATAAATCTTATCTCTGTTCTTTGAGAAAGGCGAAAATTTAATATTAAGTCAGGTGGATGGAAATGTCCTGAGATACAGATGATTGTCTTTTGTACTGAAAAAAATAGGAAATTGTGCAATAAACTTAAACAGTATACATGAACATGACTGTCTACTTTCAACATGTTAGTACACGGATTGGAGAATTTTATCAATAAATTAACTAGGTACAATACCTACTGCGGTTTCTGGTAACCTAAGTACCCATCTTCAGATCACAGAAATAATTAAAATAAACCAATTCATTAGTTTGTCAAATACATTAAAGTCATTACACACAAAAATAAATCACAAAAACATGTAACGAAACATATTAAAACACATTTTTTTAAACCACACATTAAAAACATGGATTAATCATAATTACGCTAACTGGTCACGGAAAAACGTTTAATGCGACTCGTAAAAGCATGTATTAGAAAGCCAGGCAATTTCAGTGGTATTTTACTAGTAACAGAATAACAGCTAGGGAAAATATAGCCATCCTTTGTTCAATGTTTTGAATGAATTGATTCAATGAACTGCAGATTCAGAAATAATGTTTAGCAAAACCTAGGAATCAAAGAAAGCCAAAATATTGTTACAGCAAATCAAGCAAAATTTGTTTGATTCAGCTTTAACAATAAAAACTTCATGTTAAAGAAAAACAAAAAACAAACAGGTACTCAAAAATAATAATAAATAGTTATTTTGTAATAAACAGTACAGCTTGGCAAAATAAAATGATGGATGACATAAGCCACACTATACAGCCAAACAAATTATATACATTAAAAACTATTATTATTTCTTATAAGACTAAACATTTTTATAGTCTGCCTTTTACTGTATATGTACAGCATTTACCAAAAATTTTGGAATCGCCCGGGTCCTATGTACGGTACATGTATTCACGAAACTGATCAGTACTATAAAGTATTCTTACCTTTCAGAGAATCAATGTTGACCAAAAATCTGAGTTGACCATTTACAGACAAAACAATAATATTCAGACAGTTTCGGTTAGTAAACAATTTGTTTATTATAAAAAATATATGCAATTAATTTTAAAGATTTTATTTTTGTTCGTATACGCCCTTAAATAAAATATTTGATACAGTTGAAAAGTAAACCTCCCTTAAGTTAGAAAATAAAAACCCTCCCCTTTGGTTTAATAATAATTAAAATAACGTATAAGAAAACGAAAGTTTGAAGAATAGGAAGTGTGGTTTACTTATTACGTGTACGAAAATATATGTTACCGTAAGTGTTGTGTATATATAAGTGTTTGATTGGACATAGATAGCTGGCCTGATGATGCTGCCTGTGGCAGTGAAACATGTAGCCACATAAAGGGTAAAGTACAAATACAGACTACATTTGACAGAAAATAATTAATATATAGAAAATAAAATGGTAATTTTTACTTTTTAGTGTACGTTTTGTATACAGTAGGAATCTACAGTTTCTTTTCTCCTAATTATTTTTAAGCTTTAGCTTCTCCTGAAAATATAAAACATTTAAATGAACAGCATAATGCTAAACTCTATGTTTTAACCTGCGGTCAAACTATAAATAGGTTTTGTATTTTTATTAATTGAGTATTATGTAGCTTGCATGGACTAAAGATTTTACAGGACATTTCTAAAACAAACAGATTTTAACTATAACAAAAATAATATTCTATTGTAAAAATGTATTTGACTCATATTTCAATGGATTTGCTATATTTGAGGGGAAAACGAATGTTTTATCTCAATGCTTTATGTCGGAGATGCACAGATTACTTAGAATACAATGAAGCTGGCTGACCATTGTAGTATATCTCTGCGCTATATTAACTGTTGCGATAGGTTTGCATTGTGACTATCTTGGTTATTGTGTGAAGACAATTGAGTAGCATTGAATATTTATTAGTCTCAGCTTATAAATTATAAAATACACTTTGAACTCGCCGGGTGAGAAGGAATTTATATTTAAAAAATAAAAACAACACTATTCTTACTCACATAGGTTTAATTATCAAACGCGTTTCAACGACAAAGTCGTCATCCTCAGTGATACATGAGTTACAACTGACAGATTATAACTCTATCATATGTAGCTCATGTATCACTGAGGATGTCGAATTTGTCGTTGAAACACGTATGATAATTAACCCTATGTGAGTGAGAATAATGTTATTTTTATTTTTTAAATATATAGTCTCAGCTTATAAACTCTATATTAAGAATATCTATACAAAGTAAGCCTTATAAGCGTTATCAATAAATGGTAAACAAAATGTGTCTATAAATTACAGGAAAATTTTATTTTAAATTTTATATTCATTGTTAAGTTTTTAGTTATGAAATATTATCTCTGCATTTCATAACTTTTATATACCCTTATATAGTTCTATATTTTTGAAAAAAAATCACTTTTTATGAGACTCCAATTTAATATTCAATATGGGTTGTAATTAAGAAAAATAATGTGGTTACATAAGATTATAAGATAATATATACTAAACAAAATTTATACGCATTTGTTCACACTAATATAAAAATAAAATAATAATTGCCACCTTTGTTTTATCACTTTGATAAGGTAGTCATTAATTGGTGAAACCGTCCATTATTTTGAGTCAACTTAAAATATAAGTTTTAAATCTGTTTTCAGACGTCTATTTAAGTGATGAGTGTAGCTTATTAACTAATACATGTTGCTATTAGATCAGGAATTACAAGAATTAAAAGGTTAATTTTTTACCTACAAAATAAAATAGAGAAGCTTCAATGCCTGAAGCTAACAATCAGTTTTATTTTCTAACATTCAGTAATAATAA
Source organism: Philaenus spumarius (assembly GCA_018207615.1). Lineage (NCBI taxonomy): Eukaryota > Metazoa > Arthropoda > Insecta > Hemiptera > Aphrophoridae > Philaenus > Philaenus spumarius. The sequence goes on from JAGFPH010017268.1 coordinate 6,851, forward strand.
GTATTTAAAGAGAGGATACCAAGGCAGTGATTATTCGTATGATCACGCCTTTACAAACTTTCTCTAATAATATAACAGAGATTCAAATAATCTATTTGTTTTGTAATGGCTTGTAAGCCATCTTCCTAAAACTACTTGAAAACTTTAGATGGGTTTTAAGTCAGAATCTATATAATAAATAAATATTAATCATGCATAATTATAGAATCGACTTTAAAATTATAAATAATACTATAGAGAAGACTAACATTAGCTTTGCTACAGACTTAACGCTACATTTAGTTACATTTACAAATTTAATGAAAACTCATGAACATTTTAAGGAATATTTTATAGAATTAAAAGTATTTTACCGAATTTTTTAATCTAGGATGCTACTGGTTTGTAATTATTGTGGAAATCAAACCAGTATTTAAGTCTAAGGGGTTAGCCACGATGGCCGTGGTTGTTAAGGCGTGAAAGCTTTATCAATCGTCATGACAACCATCAATGGAAAAATTCCGGGTTCAATTCCCGTTGACCCCGAATAATTTTATAATTGGTTTCTTAACAGATATCATTGGCTGTGGTTCGGATTCCACGTAAAACTGTAGGACCCGTCTTCATTAAAGTACAAAACAGCAGGACGCTAAAAAGAACATTTAAGTCTAAGGGAAGACATACATTTCCTATCATCTCGTTGATCAGATGACAATGCTAGTAATTAAATAACTTTCTGTATTTCCTACCTCCAGTAAAAGTCCAAATCTGTTGTTCCGACCTCAGATTGTCTACAAGGGTTTGCTAACAGTTGAGTTTGTATTCAGTGTTTTCTATCTTTGTTGTTTTGACTTCTCAGTCTCACCTCTGAAATGGAATATTATTGAGATGTTTAAAGGTTAGTGCTATTACTTAGTTGTATTCAGTTTTGTTTAGCATAGTCCTAGATCTCTAGGTATATGTTCTCGTAGTGTTTAGTTCCTTAATAACGGGAGTCGATGCATATTCCCGAAACATTGTGTGTTGATTTTAACAAACAAATGATTGCAAATGTCCGAATAATCAATAATAATAATAATAATAATATTAAACTATTAAACATAAATAATATGTAATTAGAATTTTAAATAATTGTTTTTATAACCTAAAATAAACCCTTATATTTCGTTTTGCAGAATGTTACAAAGGTATAATGACAAAATATAGCAATATCAGTAACATATAGCAATATACCAATGACAAATGAATCAGTAATCTAGCTTTCAAGATCATACATTTTATTTTTACAAATCAACATGATACATTCCTCAAATATAGTCAATTGTCTAGTTTTTAAGTATACAATTAATAAATGCAATACCTTTTTATTTTCTGTAAGTGAACCTCTTATAATTGCGGACAGCCTAGCTCTGAACCAGGAAAAGGTTAGGGTCTTCCGCCCAGCGAAGTACTTGAGCGAGAAGTAGATTGTCTAATATCATGTTTTATTTGTATTTACCATAATTATATTTTAGCAATGTACAGAAGTCCAGTAATTACGGGATCAAACTTAGGAGAATGGTTCTATGGGTCAAAATAAGAAAAAAGTTTATATAAACGAAAAAGCTTTGTTTTCCAGATATCCGCCATTTTGTTTTTTGTACAAATTAATTGAAATCTAGAGAACGGTTTGACTGATTTGAGTTCAAACTTGGCATGAAGTTTAACCTAACAATGATATATCTTTAAAAAAAATAAGCAATTAAATCCAATCATGCGTTTCAAAATGGCGTCTGTTGAACAAACTAATGATTACACATAACTTAACCACTATCCTTCATCTGATTGTTTTTACAGTTACACCATCCGATAGGGAATCAAAAGGACTACAAAAAAGGTGTCGACATTTTTCGTTAAAATGTACGGTTTTTGAGTTTTTTAGGTTTGAAATTTATTTAATGTATGATTATGAAGCAATACAAAATTATTACAATCATACATAGATTATATTTTTGTCCCTCCATATGCTCACGTTTTTATATGAATTGTATTTTAGTTCCACTGTCATTCACTCAAAGTTAGTTTTAAAAAGAAAAACTAGTTTGGCGGTACAAGTTGGTCAAAATTGGCCGATTTACATCAAATTTGGTATACAAATAATCAAAAATTAAATACAAAACGTAATATGATAATGGTTTTTATTAATTTTGGATAATAATTTAACTGACTTTTTGGTATTAACCTACTTGTTTTCATTGAGAGCAGCCTAGCGTCACTAATTAAGGTCGGCTGGGCTGAAGACCCTAACCTTTTTCTGGTTCAGAGTTAGGCTGTCCGCAACTATAGTTTAAAACTTGTTCATAGTTTTTGACGCGTTTCTAGAATTTATCTCATCATCAGAAAGTCCCTCTACACGTGGAGGTCGATACCCAGGAGTAGTAAGATGCGCATCTACATACTGTGTTTTTTAAATGTGTTGTGTGTTGTGTGTTATGTGTTTGTGTATGTGTATTTAACGTTTTGACGACCTATATGTATAGAGAGACTTTCTGGTGACGTGATAAATTCTCGAAACGCGTCAAAAACTTTAAACAAGTTTTAAACTAAGAGGTTTACGGACGGAAAATAAAAATATACTGTACTTTATTATATATATTAGTGACCTGGATACTGGAAAAATTAATTCACAATAAATACAAATTTAATTGTAATACAATATGAACAAAATTTTTGTTTAAAAACGACCTTGAAGATTGTCTTTTAACAACATAGAAAACATCTACTTATATAAAGCTAGACGGTAACACTGATTCATTGACATTAATTATTAGGCACTTCCCGTAATCGGACCCCCCTCAATATTATACTTGAATTAAAGCTCTCGACGAGAAACTTTTGGGAAAATTGCCAGAAGTTAAGATTTTGTAATTTTGGAAGCACCTTCTGGGCGGGAAAGATTTTTTAAATTTTTTCATTTTTTTACTTTGAGCGCGTTTTGTAAGAAAACGGTAAGAGATAGCAAAAAATGTTAAATACAAAAGTTGTAGAAAATTTAATTTTGGATCAACGATTCTTCATCGGATTTAAGATCCAATCATCCATTTAGCCACTATTCATCCGAGAAAGGAAACTCCGCCCAACGTTCTTAAAGCTAGACGGTTTCACTAATTCACTGACATTAATTATTAGGCACTTCCCGTAATCGGAACGCCATCAACCTTATACTTGAATTAAAGCTCTCGACGAGAAAAATTTGTGAAAATTGCCAGAATTTAACATTTTTTATTTTGGAGACACCTTTTGGGCGGGAACCATTTTTTCTATTTTTTGAATTTCTTCATTTTCCCACTTTGAGCGCATTTAGCAAGAAATCGGTAAGAGATAGCAAAAAATGTTAAATATAAAATTTGTAGAAAATTAAATTTCAAAGCAGAAATTTTTCGTCAGATTCAAGATCCAATCATCCACTTAGCCACTATTCATCCGAGAAGGGAGGCTCCGCCCAACGTCCTTAAAACTAGACGATTTCACTGATTCACTGACATTAATTATTAGGCACTTCCCGTAATCGGAACCCCATCAACCTTATACTTGAATTAAAGCTCTTGACGAGAAACTTTTGGGAAAATTGCCAGAATACAACATTTTTTAAATTTTGGAAGCACCTTTTGGGCGGGAACTATTTTCTCGATTTTTTTAATTTTTCCATTTTCCCACTTTGAGCGCATTTAGCAAGAAAACTGTAAGAGATAGAAAAAAATGTTAAATACAAAAGTTGTAGAAAATTTAATTTCAAACAAACAATTATCCATGAAATTTAGAATCCAATCATCCGTTCATCCGCTATTTCACCCGAGAAGGAGCTCCAGCACACAATCCTTCAAATTTCTAATGTTAATCTTATGGATATAATGTTTAATGAGTTTGAGTCAGCTGCCAAATAAAACAGCTGATTTATGCTCGGTCACCTAAGTACAAACGAGCCAAAGATTAACGAGATTCTATAGCGAATTTTCCAACTGCGAGCGAAACGAAGCAGCCATCTGAGGCCGAAGGCCGAAGCGGGGTTGGGACGCGAAGCTTCCAGGGGCAGAGCCCCTAGTTGATTTATAAACATACATAACAATTACTTTACATTGTAAATAATGTATGTACACTTGTAATATGAGTCAAACTTGACTAAGTAGACGGTACTTAGTTATTCCTTTATATACATTTATATAACACTAGGGGAGACCCCTGCGTGCTCCGCACACCAACCCCAACGAACTTTCTAAAAACATATGTTATGTTTTATTTATAATAAAGGTATAGTATTAATTATAACCCCAAAACAAAGATGATAGATAATGTTAAATGTTCAAATGAAATTATTTTTTTATATTTTATAACAGCAGTTATAATAATGGTTAAAAGAACCAACAAGGCTCAGGTCTACACTTTAAAACTCTAACCTAAAAGCTAGAAGTACAAAAATAATTGCTTCAAATTTTGAAATCAGCTGTTAATTGAAATATTGGAGCAAACAGCTATATATATTATCTGTTATTTTATTCAATTGGTTGTAATGGTAATAGATGTAACTACATGTGTTGGTTTATCATTCTAGGCCTAACCTAAAAATTTTTTCCGACTAAATTTACAAATATTGAAATAAAAAAAAGGTTCCAAATGAATTATAGTCTATGTTACTCAGGGATAGAGTAGCTTTTTATTAGTAAAACTATTTTTTCAATCGGTTCAGTAGTGCCAGAGATTACCCCTACATACAAACAAACAAAAAAACAAACTTTACCTCTTTATAATATTAGTATAGATTTCCCGCTTTCTAACCTAGCTTATCATCATGGCACAGAGGTTCGCAAGCTCTCGCACATTTCAAAATACATTTTAGAATAGAAGCAGGAAATTTCTGAGAAATTCCATCTCAAGAATGCTTTCGTACTACAAATATATTCAACTCTCTTATCGCACTAGGTATGGAGGTTTGATTTGCTTTAACTAAATATAAAGAGAGTTAGATATTTCAAGAACCTAAGAAATGTTAAATGAAATTAATAAAATTAAGAAACGAAGTATGTTGTTTAGGTGTATAGGTGGAATCTTATTATTATTAACATGTTTGATTAACCTTAATTTAATTATTGTCATTTTTATTTTTATTGGAAGAAGCCATATTTTGTAATGCGTCTGTCATTACAATAATGCATCTCTCAAGAATGAGGGTCGAGCGACGGTAATTATAATAGTTCAACACATATAATTGGCAAAGTTAAATAATTTATTTTTCCTTAAGATGAGCCACTTTCCTTTTATTACGTATCAATGAAAAATATGCAAAAGTTATTGACAACAAATTATACTCTTTGGTAGAAAATTATCTGATTGAACAAACTTCAAACTTTACTATTTATTTTTGTGTAGTGATATAAATTATATACATACATCATAAATGTTACTACTACTAAAATATTATGGTACTTAGGAAAACACCTAAATTAGAAACCCCCTCCTAATTTTATATTCAAATTTATAATTTGAAATGTTAACTACAACTATTATGTATCATATCTTATAATGACAGTTGTTTAAGAAAATAGCTAATTACTGTGCACAAACTGAAACAGTTTGTTTATTAGCTGAGTTATATATTAAACATTTACAAGTTTGACTTTTAAAAGGGTTATTTATTTAATGAAATATTTTTTTCTAATATTGGAATGGCCCGAAGGTTTCTCTTTCAGAAATACGCATATATTAAAATTTAAATAAATTCATTAGTTACATTTTTAATCATTTTATAAGGTCCATATTTACAATATAAAAATGAAGGTTTTGGGGGTATGTTAAAATGACTACAAAACGTAAACATCTTTTAGTAAAGCCATTACTATATCTTTTTAGGTGTTTAAGCTAGTAAAGTTCAAATTAGTAGGAATGTTTCTTTTTATATTGTAGTCACGAAACCATAAATACAATTTCCGTTGTTCCAAAATTTAAGGAAATAAAATGTAAGCTGTTTAAACTATTACCGGTAATTATCGGTAATTAAATTTTTAATCATTATGAAATTATGTCCTATAGTGTAGTTGTAACAACGATTGAATAAATATATATACTATTTTAACTATCTCATAGTATTATAAACACCTTAAGTTAAAGTTTAAAAGGGTTCCAGGTGTAGAGTAAGTTCCTACAGTAAGTTTCTATAAATCAGTAACTACACCTAACTTTATTCTCCAGAGCACACAAGAAAGTTATAAACCAGCCATGGACGGTGTACTTATAACTTCAAAGGATTAAATACAACGGCAAATTATTGAACGAAGTAGGAAATAAACTGTATTTGTATCTTGTTGATAAGCTTTTATATACACAAAATATATGATTACTTTAAACTTGTATATAATAACTTTTTACTTAAAATTTATAAACATATTTTGAAACTACTCTCCAAATAAATAAAACTCCTAATTTTCAAACAATGACTAACGATTAATTTAACAAACTTACTGTAGATCATGCATCTCTGAAGATGACGACATTGTTTTTGAAACGTTATACACGTATATGTTATGAGATTATATGGTCAAGTTTTAGTCTACTAAATATGTTGATGTTGATAAGTGCGATTTTTAATTAATTTAAATTACGGTTCGTAAGTCATGCAACTTAATGTAATCGATAGTAAAATGTAAACAATTAATTATTAATTGTTTAAATTTTACTTCTCAGGCTGCACAAAGTTTAGGATTAACGCTAAAAAGTAATAGTTGCCATGGTGATATTTAAATATTTTATAATTACTTGTTTTAGATTTTAAGTTAGATAACTATAATGATTTAGATGGTAAAAAAGATAAGTTAAATTTGTTAGTTGACAAATGAATGGCATTTGTTTTGTTAATAGAAAACATTATAAAAATGAACAAAGCAATTTATGCTACATTTCGTGGTAATTGTTGTTAATTGTTTTAAATTAAATACTATTATTTAAGTTTTATAAAGACAATTTATTTGCTCTCTTAGAGGATTTTACGTGGTAGTTAATAATGTCAAAAACAATTCTTCATGACTTCTGCGACAAAATATTTAAAGCAAACATTATTATAAAACACGAACATTTTTAATTTGCCTTTTGAAATAAGCTGGATCTCGTTGCCTTAACACATTTGGATGAGATACAAATAAGTCTTATTTTAATATAAAACTAGTTGGTACGTGCGGATTCAATCGCAGATATGAATAAACGAATGAAAGGAATATCGGGTAAATATCAAGCCTTAACGTTTCAGAACCGATTTCCCTTTCCCTAAAACGCATATTGAGTTTAGCCCAAATCAATCGATGTCTTCCCAATTAGCCGTAAACCAGTAAGCATTTAAACTCACGATGTCGTTACTCATAACTGTCGAACTTTCTTAAACCTAGTTTTGAGGTTTACTTCTTGTCTATGAGTAAGTTTATCAACAAATATTTTGCTCTTTACAAGCAAATAATCAAAACGAATAATTTCTTATATATATATAAAGATTAGGTACCATTTGGCTGCCTTATATGGCACGATTTGCATTCGATTTGGCGGCTGGTTCTAAATGGAAGCCCTATACGGCCGCCAAATTGCAGACCCTGTTATTCTGTCTTATAATGATGATTAATGACGAATAAAATTGATTTGTATTGGCAGTCAAATGGGACCCTAGTGTATATTTTTAGTTCCAAAAAGTTATGTCTTGGAGTGCTAGCATCGCTACGGTTCACAAGTGGATATTCATTTTATCAATATTTGGCGCAAATCTGGCGGCCGAGGTCTGGCAACGCTGCAATGAGACACTGCATCCTGTTTTAATGGATGTGGCTCGAAGCTCTGTCTCTCGTTTGCAGGAACTCCTGATTATTTCCTTATTTTGAAAAACTCTGCCTCTAAGGTTGTTTTTATATTGGATTTTTATTGACTAAACGATGGTTTCTGTTTCTTTCTTTCGAATCATCGCTCTTCTTTTTCTCCGCGGGTCTGTGTAGCTGTATAAACATAAACTATATGAAATAAATACAGGAAATAACTATCAGTATATTACCTGCTTTTTAGTCCGTCGTGTGACTTCTTTGATTCGTTTTATACGACGCTTTTCGAGACCGTAGTCTCATTATCAAGTAAATAATATATTACTTTCAGGTTATTATTATATTATTCAGGTCGTCATATACACACTAAAACACAAACACAATAAAAACAAAAATACACAACACATAATAATTTTTTGTGCGACACGGATTAAGTCGGTTGGTGTACTCCATCTCGTCGTCTACGATACACTAAACTAAGCAGTCTATATGTAAGGTGGTCATTGACCAGACCTATCTTGATAACCGAGGGCTGTATCGTATAGGTCGTTTGATTGAAAAGATAGCTGATCATTCAGTAACTTATATGGGTTATGTCTGAATTCTTTATAAATTTCTAATTCTCTATGGCGTTCATTGATCTCCCCTTTACGCAATAATGAAGAGGTGTCAAGTTATTGTCGAAACTCATGTGACTGTGGTTATAGTCTATTAAATGTTGAGCGTAATTTGACTTCATTTTACGCATGTTATTGTGCGGCAGGTGTTCTTTAAAGCGTTCTTTAAGCGCTCTGCCTGGCTGTCCAATATAAAAGCGGTCACAATCGTTACAGTTTATTCTGTATATACCTGACTTCCTTTCTGTTGGTGTCGACCGTTTATGACGCAATATTTTTTGAACATTGTTATTTGTTCGATATGATACGTGATGTTAACTTTGTGTTTATTAAATGTATTTTTTAGCATCATAGGGACAATGTTAGAATATTCGATCGAGACAAATTTATTAATTTCCTTGTTTTTACGTGGCATGGATGTCCTTTTCATGTGTTTACGTAATAATTTGTCGATCATTGAACTTTGATAGCCGTTTCGCTGTGCTATATGCTTTATGGTGTTAAGTTCATCATGGAAGTCCTGTTTATTTAGTGGTATAGGGAGAAGACGGTGGATGAAGCTGTTGTAGGCAGACATTTTTTTAGACATGGGGGGGGAGTGATATATTATTTACTTGATAATGAGACTACGGTCTCGAAACGCGTCGTAGTAAAACGAATCAAAGAAGTCACACGAGGAACTAACAAGCAGGTAATATACAGGTTATTTCCTGTATTTATTTTATTTTATGAAGTGACTTGGATACCAAAAATCATGAAACTCAAAAAAAAAAAAATAAAAATAATAATAAACTATATGTTTGCTATGCATTTTCGGTAAATTTTTTTTAACCTTTATTTATCTCAGACAAATAGTTTACAGGCCTAACGAAGTAAGGTGAGGAGTTTCAAATTTATTTTCCATATTTATCATAGTGGCCGTTTATTTAAGGACCACAGGAGTGGATCTTGATCTTATTTTACGCTACTAAAGTTAGTTAAATTTACTTTCCGTGCACTTTATTGTTAGTTTAATCCCCTATGGGCTATCGCCTCAACGTTTCACACAAACAAAGCTACACACACACACACACACCAATACTTGTACAGCGTAGGATCCGAGCAAATGCGTAGTGTACATGCACTATTAACTTTTTTATGTTCCTTAATTTTATTTACAAATAATTATCACTTATGCTAAATAAATTATACTAAACATAATTGTTGCATTATTTTTTCAATTACATGCAAATTTATAACTAACACTGTACATGTACTGCGAGCAATCGCTGTTGTTATGTTACATACACAGTTACAAGTTCTGTAAACGTATAGGAAGAAAGTTTTTCCGCGCCATTCTGTTGTTGTCCTATCAGTATGTCAGACCGGAAATCAATTCATACATGCTCAACCCCGACCTTCATCAAGTCTTTCAGTTCAATTTTTTGCTCATCTGTCCCAGTAGTAAACTCTAATATGGGTATAGCCTAATCTAATTTTCCCTACAAGTTTATATGTAAGTTATGGTCATTTACATTGTGAAATGCCAGCTTTTAAAATAGGAAGTAATCTTTTTTAATTGGGTTTGCCAGTTGTTCCAGTTTATATTTGTATTTGCATTTTATTTTCATAGTTGAAAATATTTTTTAAAAGGTTCATTCTAAGAGTGACAATACAAATCAAGTTTATAAAGAGTAATTACATTTGAATACAGAAGACATTTATTTGTTTTGTAGTGCTAGAAGGTAAACATTTATAATGCTCCTTATATGGTTTTTGCAATTGTAAATAATTTTAATACGTACATAATACTTATGAGCGGCAGATCCATTTAATAGCTAAGACATTGGAATTTTTGATGTTCGATAATGCGTAAGAATAGATTTTAAAATAAGAAACATTCAGATTTCATATGTACAGAAATAGCCAATTTTTAAATTTGAATGAGGTACACACTACACATTGCCACGGGGCTTAACGCTGTGCACGTTGGAGCCGATTAGGTTAGTTTTAATAGGTCTACGACTCAATATTTATGCCTACGTATAAATATTGAGCATTCGTATGGCCGGAAATGAGATTAGCGCCCCAGAAACCCCCGATTACCGATTTTCACGGCTTTTCATCCATTTTTAGAGGTTTCAAAAAAATTATGCACTTTTAGAGATAGCCTACACTTTATTCACTTGTGATGCATTTCCGCTTTCTCCCAAAACTGGTCATATCTACACTTTTTTCCTGTTTTCTGAACACGTTGCAGAAAACTGCAACCAAATCCGGAACTGTAGGCAAATTTTATGAATTTTTTTTTAGTAGCCTACTTTGCCTGGTCTACATGTTTCCGTGTTTTCCATTTGGTTTGGGAACAGAAAACAATGTTTTTTGTTTGCTGAAACAAGTTAAATGTTTGTCATTTGTTTGCAAACTGTTCGAAAACATTTTGAAAACTTTCGGCAAACATCGGAGAAACAAATGAGAAATAGGTAAACAATTGGAAAACAGTTTGTAAACAATGTTTCCGCAAACATGTTTGTAAGTGTGGACTAGGCTTAAGAGGATGAGCTAAAAGCGCAATGTGGACAAACCAAACCCAACCCCAAGGCCGTGTAAAAGCACCCCTAGGTATGTGAAGCTGGCAGGACCCAATTCCAAAATTAAAAAATAAATTATTAGTTTCGTTTGTTTATCGTTTGTT
>JAGFPH010017269.1:5908-17942 GCA_018207615.1 Philaenus spumarius
AATATAAATTACATCATTTATTACAAATTTGCTAATTTACAATCTGGCGATGATTTTTTATGTTCCAACTTAGGATTGTCATCTACTTGCCAATCTCCTACGGTGACTCCGCAATCAATACAGGTGACATCATCGTCTGATCCAATGTAGTAAAATCCCGTTTGCACCATATCTTCAATATTTGGATATGACTTTGGCCAGTTCAAAAATGATTCCCTCATCATTTTTTCAGTGTTAATAACTTCTAATTTATGCGACGCAAACTGATTCACTTGTTCAGACACATTTGAACTGAGAGTGCAATCTGGATTTGATAGTTTATGTAAAAAATTTATTTGTCTAATTGTTAATTTTGAATCACTACATTGACTCCAGCCACAATTACAACACACTATACTGTCCCACAGTTTTGTACGATAAAACCCTGAATTTATTAAATCATTTTTCGTGCAATTGAATATATTACAACACATGTTTACACGATCCATTCTCTACAACTACTAAATAGAGTTCAAGAGAACATCACATTTATGAATACAGTAAAAACAGTCTCTTTTCTTTAATTGCAAAGGTATATTATACGCTCTATGATTTTGACAAGGAAAACTGTTTAAAATATCGTAATCTTTTCTTAAATCGATTGGTAATTTATTAAAAATATGTTCCACATTTTCAAAATGATTTACAATAAACTCTTTAGGCAAATATTTAATTAATTCATCTTGCATACCTGTATATCCTTTGGTATAGCATTCTTTTATCGCTAAATTTACTGCTTCTAATCTGTCTGTAATATGTTTTTCCAATTTCCACCATTGCAGTAAAATATGCACATTAGCGTAAGCACAATTTTTAGAACTATGTAAAAATATACATTTTTTGTAAAAATCGCCCCAAAATTGTTTTCTTAAAACACTTAAACTAGGACATTTTATATCTTCAAAATTTATCACGTTAACATCGAATTCAGTTAACAAGTTCTTTATATATGATTTTTTTTCAGTTCCTTTAACATAAACATTTCCACTAATATGAATATCGCGAAATAAATCCAATAGACTATTGTATGGCCGCATTCCAGAATCCCATTCAAGTCCATGATACTGTTTCTCCAACCATATAACTTGCTTTTGTAAATTTATGTTCAACTGATTGTATTCAAAAGGAGGTTGAAAAAGATGTAATTCGTATATCTGTTCGTCTGTCGATACAAGCGCCAGCTCCTTAACAATAAATTCGTTTGCTTCATTTTTGAAACCTTGAAAATCTAAAATAAAATTCATTATACAACTGAGCACTTTTTAGTTCCTTCCAAGACTTTTAACGACTGTCGAATGAAACAACACTCGAATAATGCTACCAAATCATTTATGAGGAGTGGGGTATGATCAAAGGTTTAACTGATTTAGATCATTGTTTGTTGTTACAGTTAAAAGTATGGATTACAAATTGACTGTTAATAATTCAGGTATCATCTGTTTGCCACGATTATGGGAAGATCCTGTTCCTATAATAAAGGAATACGTTGCTAAAATGGAGAGGTGAATTACTATACAACTTTTATACAAAATATATTGTCCATAAAGTAATCGAATTTCCTTATAGATATTTTTTATCATTTCAGAGTTTTATTGGATAGCGTGAACGAAATCAAAATTCACGAACATAATAATATGGATTGGAAAGGCAAAACAATAGAACATACAATATTTTCACCATTTGGTAAGACACATGTAACCTGGCAAAAGGATGAAACTTGCGTTGCTGCTTCTGTTAACACCGCTGCCATCACTACCACCACCAACACTACAGAATATATAGATATAAACATATCTCCTGAAGAATATCAAGAGATTGAAAATATTTTAAATGTAAAAGGTGATAAATAAAACAATACATAGCAATGTCAGTTTATTTAGCCTTTCTCCTCAAAAGGTAATTAAAACAAACAGAAGGTTCGCAAAGTTTATTTAATGTTAACATTTCTTTACTCATTTCATATTCACGATATTGATCTTCGTTATACATTTTAAACAATGGTGTAGTAACACACTTGTCGCACCAATTTTCACGATTCCATATTATGTCTGTTAACAGGAAATCTCCACCAACACGTTTTTGTATATAATCATATCTCACTTTTTTAATATTGAAATCTTTTTTAAATAAAACAATTTCACTGAAACAATCTCTACATAATTTTACGAATTTGTTTTCATAATAATAATATTGCAATAGTATGTAATTCTGTTCGTATGCGAATTCTGGTACTTCATCAGGATGATTCATTAGCAACAGAAAATCTTTACTTTTAATTTTATCAAAATCTATGCAGAGATAATTGTACCCTTGTGTATCACATTTTAAACTAAACCATACATTCTTATAAATTGTTTTCAAATATTGTTTTACAGTGAGTGGTAATTCAAGTTTGTCTATATTTTCCAAATTAATAATCTGTGCACACACTTGTCTGCAACACAATTCGAAAAGACTTGAAGTCATAATTGGATGGTTGAAGGTTAAATGATAAGACGCTGAAACAATTAAACAATTTTTTAATATCACAAATTACAATGGCCATAAGCAACAGTATTTATTCCATCATCACATATTACACGCTTATCATCATTTACACTTAATGCTACTTTATTTACACTTATAGTTTGAATACAATGTTTTTTTTGATTGAAACATTCTACATTCTTTTCTAATTAACGTGAAATAATTTAAACAATTTTCATAATCGTCAAAGGTAATTTTATTTTTTACAACTGGTTTTGTTATTCCTTTCGCTTTTTTATAAGCACATATTTCTTCATGATTGTCAATAGTTAAATATGAATACAATTTCGGTCGCAAACCGATAAATTTGAAAATAGGTATGCTGTTACATTCGTCTTTAAATTTACCTAAAACTTTTTTATTGCAAGTAAAATAAGAACTGTGATCAGAAGGATAATCAGAAGTATCAAAATGACTTTTCAAAGTAGAATCAACTATATCCTTATAGATATCGTCTGTAAATATTTCTAAAAAGAAGCTATCAGTGTCAATATACAAAAGATTCATTTTACTTATATCATATTTTAATCGTAAAACATTATAATAAAAGTCATACATCAATGTTTTGCTTAATTCTAAAACACTAAAACCAATATATATTGGTTTATCAAATTTCACACTTTCTTTTGCACTGCGAACAGCACATAGATTTTCATCGTAAATTATCGACTCTATATAGGTTGGTTTACATACCAGTTTATTTAATCTTTTTTCTTGATTCACAAGTTCTATCTGTTGTCTTTTCCTAATATTTTCTATAGTTTTACCAAACATTGCATTGTTTAAAAGTTTATAAAATTCTTTTTCAAAAGTATTTTTTGCTTCTTTCCTTTTGTTAGTATTAAACATAATATAGGGTTCCAACCAAACATCTTGATTGAATTTCAATATCCTATGTATTTTCTTTAAAACTAAACCATTTGCGATAGCTTGTTTTAAATTTACATAATGTACAATATAGTTAGTTTTATTTTCCAAAGTTGTTAACAATTTTTTAAATTTTTCATTAGGCGGACATTTATTTTCCGCTAAAAAAGGGAATTCATTGTGATCGTTATGATAAGTATCTGGATATTCTACATCAACTTCAAGTATATAACCTTTTGGACCATCGTTCTCTACTGACATGACATCGAAATTTTCAACATTTTTTTCCCATTTAAAACCATCTTTAGGCATTGGTTTACACATTGCCCAACCATAAAGGTTGTTACAGTCAATGTACATTAAATAAGAATTGGGTTCGTTTGGATTGTAATGACTTTTTAAATACGGGTTGTTAGCTTTCGCATAACGTTTAACACATAACGTTAGACCACCTCTTATCCCTCTTTCTATAAACAAATATTTATCATAATCAGTAAACAAGTCAAGTTCAATATTCGTAAACTTTAGCATTGCATCAAATGTAAAACTTGGTAATGTAAGATAGTGCGCGCAATCCAAATTATAATTATTGATACACAATGCGCGAAAGTTTTCAAATATATCACTTAATAACAGTACATCAATTTTTAGATACAAATCACTATACTCTCCTAATGTTTTACATTTGAAATGATCATACACATTTACTGCAAATGTATAATCTTCATCGCTAATGTCACAATCTTGTATACTATTGTGAAAACAATCTTTTGAGGGTAACTGAATTTCATCAAGTTTGTCCCAAGAACTGGTATATTCATAGGGATATACACCTTTTCTTGTAACAAACGGTAAATCTTCATCTAGAAAGAATTTTTTAGTTTGAAAAAACTGATCAGGTTTTAAGTGACCTGCTAAAGTGCTCAAACTAGTATTTAAAAACCTGAATGTATCAATAAATCTCAAAACTACGCCATTAGTTGTGTGTTTAGAAAATGAAACATATTTTTCTGTTGAATTCGGTATTATACTGATGTTTTGTGAATCACATCCTAATTGTTTTATAATAAAATGAGAATCGTAATTTGAACTGCCGTGAATGAATATCGGTAAATACTTTTGATTCTGTCTTTTTAAATTACAGTCATTACATAAAATTGATCGAAATTTCCCCGTTAAATGACAATGATCTCGTACGTAAGGATGTAACAATGTAAATGAACGATTACACATTTCACAATTTTTTGCAGTTTTACATTTGTATATTTCTTCTTCAGTAAGTGGTAACATTGATTTTTTAATACTTTTAAACAATTTACCTATAAAATTTGCTAATTCAATTACATAATCCATAAACTTCTTAGCAGCATCTTTTCCTCTATAAATATAAGGTTCTGTTGGTAATTTTTCAATAATTTCTATTGGTAAAACATTTGCATCAGTTACAATATACACACAAAAACTCATAGGTTCATGTATATCATGAACAAAAGTATATTTTGATAATCTTTCATTTTTAACTTTCAGTAAACATTCAAAATCAGCATAAATTACAATAGGAACTGGAAAGCTATGATGATGATTTTTAAATTTCAAAACTGAACTTGATTCATAATCAGGATCGGGCATAATAGCTCGTATAGGTTTATTTGACCAACATTTTTCTAAATGTTCTTTTAATTTAATTTCTTTATTTTTACCTTTGTAAAATGTAAAACATCTTTTGCATATAGATGCTGCGCCAGTCATTTTATTTAACTGTGCACTAATTAATCTAGAAAAATTACTTATATAACAATAATGTGTAATTTTCTTATCATTCGTCAGCAATAATAAATCAAAATGATTTTCTTTTTCGATATCAGCGACTCTAAGAGGATATACTATGTCTTTTTCAGTAAGACCATAAATATTTACTGAAATGTTTTTGTTATTTTTTTCAAACCTATCTATTTGTGCTATAGGTGTAGGAAAATCGATACCATCAAAGTTAAATTTATTTGCTAATTCAAAATATTTGGAAGTTAATCTAGCGGGTTTATCTTTTACATATCTACTTAAAATCGCCCACCTAAAACAATAGTTATCATCATAGTTTTGAACATTTATCACTGCTTTTTTATTTACAATAGACACTGGAAGAGGTAAAAACGAACTTCCTCTCAAAGGACGATATTTATTGAATCTTAATAAAATGCCGTCGATTGAATAAAGTGTCCAACCTGAACCTTTCCCTTGATACTCAGACTCTTCCTGACAGATTTTTGAAAATGCCATTTCCAAAATATTATCTACATTTGTAGATCTATAAACAATTAAACTTTTAGTTTTAAAGCACCTATCTTGCTTTTCATTTGTAAATGGTTTAACATAAACGCATTCAATATTTAAATTAAATTTTAACGCATCATATTGTTGCACACATGTTTCAATAACGTGTTTTATTTCATTTTTATAATATACTAATAACAAACAGATATCCTTAATATCATGTATATTGTGTTTCAAATAAAATGTTTTAAGATTTCCTTTAAAAGCTTTCTCCAATTCAATAAACTCATTGTATACTTCAATTTTTTCTAATCTTATACGTTTTTTTCGAAAATTTTCATCTGACGAATCTTCAAATTGTCTATTCATTATTTAATCTGAAATACATAAAAATCATTGTTTTAAAGCCATACTAAATAATATAACGAATATGAACCATTTTTAAAATCCACCGTATGTATTTTTATTATTATTAATTTTTTCGATTTGAACATTTGGAATTTTGGAAAGTTTCTTTCCGACTTTTAATAAAATGTTATCAATTGACTCAATAACATCTTCAGATTCTGATTCTTCATCTGTCACAAAACAAGCTTTTTTATGAACCTTTGTCCAAAATAGTTTCTCAGGTGTATTTCTTAAATCCTTCATATCCGTTACTTCAATTTTTACTAAATATGAACCTGTTTCACCCGGTGATTTCATTATTTTCTTTATCTTTTCCGAATTTATTTGCAATAACTGCTTTATAGGCACATCCTTATTTTTTCGTTTTTTATTTGTACCTTTCACGTTAAATAATTTATCAAACTCGTCGCAATCATTATCAGAATCTGATGATTCGTCAGAACTTAATTTTCTTTTACTTAATTTTGATTTTTTCTTTTTTGGTTGTTCTTGCTGTTGTTGCTGCTTATACAAAATAGAACGTATAATTTGAATTATACAATGAGATGCTTGAGGAGAAAATACCTTGTCTTTAATTTCACTGGTGGTTAACAAATTTTGTAAAAACGCAACTAACTCTTTAAAATTAAACTGACTATCTCTAACTGCTAAACATTTCAATTGTGAATTTTCATCCATACCCACATTGTATTTTAAATATTCGCACACATTTTTAAGACTATCATAAATACTTAACATCTCTACGTCCGTTTAATTTACATACGATTTTAAATTGCTCATTACAGACTCCCAGGCGTTAACTGTGTTCAACCCGATTATGCAAAGAGACTCCAACAACCAATAAATGTTGAATCTGCTGCTTGAAGCAGCTGGCGCAGACGATGCATTATCATTATTTTCAAACTCCATTACTATAAAAAAACAAAAACAAAAATTACAACCAAAAAAGAAATTGTTTTTTTTTTTTACACACCGGTTGAACCAAATCCACTAATATTTCTATCGGTAAAGTCTATTACATCTAATTCTATAATGTCTGGATATTTAATAACTTCGCATATTATTTGCGCTATCTTATCACCTTGTTTTACAGAAAAATCTTGATCGGAATGATTAAATAATATCACACAGACATTTCCTCGATAATCTCTATCAATAACCCCAGCCATCACATCAATGGAATGATTTAAAGCTAAACCAGATCTGGGTGCAATTCTCCCATAACATTGTTCTGGAATAATAATAGCTAAGTCGGTTTTAATTAATTGCTTATCATGTTTAGGCACAATATAATCATATGCACTTCTTAAATCTAATCCTGCAGCTTGAACCGATGATTTAAGAGGAGCGAATGCGTTTTTAGTAAGTTTGAAAAATCCTAATTTATTATCCATAATGATTTCTGAAATCATAAGTTAGATGTATTTCAATTAACCACGATAAATATTTTTACAATACTTAAAATAATTTGCATTCATACATTTACAACTAAACTCACGTAACTATATTTTTGTTAATTCGCAAACAGAATTAAAGAAAAAACAACAAGACACTTACTGTAAATTATTGAGATGAAAGTTTTTCTTCTAAATCCTAATGTGTGATAATTAAACTCGAGTCTTCAAAAATGATATTCTGGAATAATAAGAATTAATTTTAAAAAGAATTCAAAGTACTTTTTATGTTTCACATAAGTTAACTAACACTAAGATACTTACTGTTGTAACTGTAGAACAGGAGCGAAATAATCACAGAATGATGTTCGTATTCAAGACTCAACAGTATTTATAGACATCTACTAACGTCAATCGAGCGAACCATAACTTTTTATTAACGACCCGTATATTTTTACCAGCCATGCGTATATTTTTATCAATCACCCGTAACATTTTCTTAACGAACCAGAACTATTTGCGTCAACATAAATTCCAAGAATCTGTTCGATACTAACGTCAATCGAACGAACCATAACTGTTTATTAACGACCCGTATATTTTTACCAGACACCCGTAACATTTTCTTAACGAACCAGAACTATTGGCGTTGTAACGTCCATCAACAACTTCTATCATTTAACCTTCACCCAGTCCCCAAATAGTTATCCTTTTCTCCGCCAGATGTCGACTCTGTACGGTATACCTCTTATCGTACACAACTTAACAGAGTTCGTTGTAACCGACAACCGATCAGCTGTGTCTTTATCTCGTTAGCTTTGTCATGAGTTTGTGTAAAGCGTCGGACATTAGACCGTTACAAACGAAAACTTTCAGACGCTGCCAAGTGGTCGTAATGTTGCCGAACTTTAAATAATTTGATCGGGGTAACGTGTGTCGCTGAAGAACATGAATTACTTCTAAGCCTTTTGTTTTCCGCATACCAGGTAGAATATTTTAGCTTTACCTTAATAATTATAAAATATTACTTGTAAAACTTAATTAGGTTATTTCCACTTTTGCTTCATGTACAACTTCCTAACTCATTTTGTTCAATTTATTAGAGAAACCTATATATTTCTTTTTTTACAACAGCCTAAACTTAAATGTAATTCTTACAGCCTAAATTTTAAATGTAAATCTTACAGCCTACAAAAAACTATAAAGCCGATATCATTTTTGTTATTGTTAAAGCCTAAAAATATTTCCACAAGCAAGCCTAAAGTGTTATGCATTAATTAACTATAACTGTGTAGTATGTCTACAGTGTAACAGATATTGAAAACTTTTAATAAGCTATAAGCAGAATATATGGCTGATATGTAACTAAACGTTAACATTTCTTTTATGTTACCATGTGGCTTACCTAACATGTACAGACAGTGTTATGCAACATTACACATGTTATATTAACAATCACAATCTATGTAGCAATTTGCTATTTGTGCTACAAAATTCAATAAAACAGCCAACTCAAAGAACTATCATTTTATGCTTATTTAAATAACTGCAAGTTTTCTAAAAAGGAAATTGTTATCTGTGTTATACAGTTAAACTGGTCCAACTGCAGGGGATGTTTAATGCAATGAGATAACCTGCAACTACTACAATTAGAAAAGGCCTACCTTGCAACTGAAAATTCAATACATAATCAAAATATTTCTACTGAGTTTTAATTAGAGACAGAAGTTAATTTAAAAATGAGAACTATCAGCATTTGTTCTTTTCTTTATGTTAAGTGTTAAATAGGCTGTATTTTTTTTGAAAATAATTTTTGCACATGTGTACTATTTAGGATATGTTAGTGTTAAATAAATTGGGAGGAGCAAGCTAGCACATTTCGGACCTTAGCCCTTAAGGGCTGCATATTAGAAATTTCACACCTTTTTTTATATATATAGAGAGACGTCTCATAATAAATTTTGTCTATTTATTTAATTATATAATTACCTTTTAGAGTTGGCCAACGACAAATATATATATTTATTCTTAATACAAATCCATGGTATTTCATGTTAAAATTTTGTAACTTGTAAATCTTTTGTATAATTTCTGTAATTATTATTAAAAAGGGAGGGTTTTTGATTTTTATTTTTTGGGGAGGGTTTTTAAATTCAATTTAATAAAATATATATGTTTTTCTTTTTTTAATCTCAATCTTTTTTGTATTAAGGGCATATTAATAACTTCTTTTATATTAAGGGCATGTAAACTTTTATTTTGGTTAATAAAACCAAAAAATTATAACTATCTGTATAGTTTATTGAGCTAACCTCTAGGTATCCTGTGCATTGTAAGAGATAAGCTGAAATATTCCTACTTTTGGTGATATTTAAATTCTAAGGTAAGTCTTGAACAGTACCAATCTATGTGGCCCAGTATCGTTTCCGTTCCCTCAATTATTCTTTTTGTAAGATTGGTACAGCGTCAACACGTATACGATTCTTAGAAATCGATAGATTCCAAGAATCTATTCGATACCGACGTCAATCGAACGAACCGTAACTTTTTATCAACGACCCGTATATATTACGATTACACGCTCGATCGACCGTAAAAACAATTAGTCACGCTCAATTTGTTATCGCGTCACGGCCAATTTATTATCTGGTGACCTTTGGTCAAGGGTCACGTGACCTTAAACAATTAGTCACGCTCAATTTGTTATCGCGTCACGGTCAATTAGTCACGGGCAATTTGTTATCTTGACCTTTGGGGGCAAGGGTCAGGTGACCTGGGGTCAAAAGGTCAGATTTGGCCCAGAACTCTTGTTTCTACACTACTAAAGCACTATTAGATAAAATCTTGACGAATCCAATGGTATTTTATAATCGCGATAGAAATACTTCTGTAGATGGTCTTGGACATGTAAGAAGAGGGACATATAACAGTACAATTAATTGTATGCATATTTGCGCACGGAAACAGCTGTAACCCGATCTGCATATTTTAAAATGATGATTATGTATGTAAATATACGTTTTACGAAAAAGTTTTAAGTACAAAAATTAAAGTTTAATTGATTAGCTTTTCAACGGTGCCAGTTTTATTACGATTGGATGATTTTAAGTGTATTAAATAACGGAATATGCAAATTTATGCAAATTCTCGATATTGTTCAAGCTGGTTGTGTTCTACGCCCGAGAGAGCGTCCCAAAGTGCAGTCTGCCATTTACAAGGTTTTAATAGAATCAAAAAAGTTTGAGCTTCAGCTAACACGTTCTTTTCTAAGGACGCACATGTGAGCTTGACACTGAATACTATGAGAAGCGGCTGACGCACAGTGCTTTTCACGCCAACCCCTGTATTGGGAGAAGTTTCAATACACAATGCATTGCGTGTTTCGCATGCCTACACTCAAATTGGGAGTATTTTCAATACACAATGCATTACGTGCTTCGCACGCCAACCCCCAAATTGGGAGTATTTTTCAATGCACAATGCATTGCGTGTTTCGCACGCTAACCACCGTATTGGGAGAATTTTCAATACACAGAGCATTGCGTGCGTCGCACGCCAATTTTAGGCCTATGTTCTATGGACGCACATGTGAACCGCTTTAAAATATTAGTGATTATTACGTAGAAAGGTTCAAAAATAAAAAATAAAGTAATTTCTATTCATTTAGGCTATAAAAAATAAAATTTCAGCTCCTAGCTTAGGAAATACGAAATTTGGGTAGCAGTGAAAGTGTTAATTGGCAAATATACAGTTGAAGTAATCTTGAGTGAATTTTAAAATTATTTATTTAGTTGTGAAAAAATGACTGTAGTAATATTTTGGGTTTAAAATTATCTTTTGTTATTCAAAATACATTTCCGGTCTTTGACGAAAATGTTGAATGAGACACTTTTTCAGTCATGTCTACTTTCTAACTCGGAAATTGCATATCACTTTTAATAATTCAAAAATAATAGTTTTTCTGATCAGTATCAAATTATTCTGCTCGTGATTTTCACGGGGGTTTACTAGTATCTAAATAATAATACTTTCAATCTCAAGTTAATTAACAAACAAGGCCTTTTTACACTTAATTACCGTAACGCTTTAGGACGTGGGTAGCGTAATCCGGCTCGAATGTAAGTTTAAAATAACAAAAGAAAATGATTCTCCGAAAGTAATTTATTTCGTGTTGACATTGTCTTCCCAAAAAGGAAGGACTTATTTGATGCGCTATTAATTGCTTCTAAAATATACATCTCTATGAAATTTTAATCAAGTCTTCATACTTTGTTTTCTTTCCGAATAACTTTTAATTCCTTACTTAACATTCCCTCTCTCTCTCTCTCTCTCTCCCTCTCTCTCCCTCTCTCTCTCTGAAATATTCATTTCATCAACGTCTTTATTTGACTTTCTCAGCCCTCAACTCAACATAATTCCACTATTTTACAAGACATTGTCTTGCCAACTTCGCGATTATACAGAGTGTTCAATAAGTCCCTTTAACCCCCTTTATTATTATATCTTGTGTTGCATAACAGGACAAATTG
>JAGFPH010017270.1:0-17941 GCA_018207615.1 Philaenus spumarius
TTTTTGTCGAAGCCTCATATGTATATGAAAGAATATAATGTCAAACAAATATAATTGATAACAATTTTAAATAGTAGATATTAGGATTTTAAAAATAGGTATTACATTTGTTGTTAGTCTTAAGGAAGTTTCATGTTTATTTGTCTTATGGAATTTGTTTCTTTTGAGAGTTGGCCAACTCAAATTTCATGTTATATTTATTTTATCAAAGTAAATTGTAGCGTCAATAACTGTAGAAACATTGGTTCATAATATAGGAACATATTTTGATCTAAATTTTGTACTTATTTCTATCCAGTTTCATTTGGAGTCAGCCCACATGCCAAGCATATCTTGACTCTTTAACGAGTCTGGTGGAAGCCCCCAAAATAATTAAATTCATTAGTGAAGTTAGTCCTACATAACTGTCTAAACATTCTGCTTAAAGTAACGATAATAAATTAAAGAATTAACTTACAAAAAGAAAAACCTGACAGTCGGTAAAATAATAAATAATAAACATATTCCATCCATAATTACCTCCACGTGACTAAGTGGTACGCAAAATATTTTTGTCTTTTGAAGTGGTACGACAGGAAAAAAGGTTGGGAAACACTGTTCTACAGTATATACAAGGCTACACATGAGTAAAGATAGCGCCAATTAGGATGGAGCGCGAAGAGGGGAATGTGCAAAGTCTCCTATGCCGGCTCCCACCACATTTCCCCCCTCGCGGCGGAGTACACTCAGAGCCGCCTGCCCTACCTAATTCATGTCTGCTATGTAGTCGTGTTGATTGTATATCAACACTTTTTGGTGGTGACTGTACTGAAGACTCACAGTCGAGTAGGAGAGGGTAAGACGTTATAGCGCATGCTTAAGTGACGCTTCACGCTGCTTGGCACTATATGTATATAGTTTACTTGTTGCAGGCGGTGAATCGCATTTTATTGTCACACATTTCCTGAAACGCTCTACTATATATATGTAGTACTATATATATATGTCCTCTGAAATGAACGTTGTGCTTCCTCATTTCATAAGTTTGGTTAAAATAGTTTACTTGGTAATACCTCTGAAATGGACATTGTGCTTCCTCATTTCGTAAGTTGTGTTAAAAAGTTTACACTTTTCCCGTGTGGTCTTAAGCACACAATTTACATTTTGTCTTATATATTTTTCTAAATTATACCGTTTGGTACCTATAACAGTTCATAAATTACAATTAAAATGTATAGTGTTTATGATCTACGATTAAAAAATTTACTGTTGAGGTAAAGTGAACAAACTTAGGAATAGAAGGTCTCAAAACATTGTTTTTTTAACTTCCCGCTAAGAAAATTGAAAATTTTCTAAAATCGGGAAGTTATTGGTTTCACCCCGTTTTTCGAAAATCGAGTATTCATCAGATCTCGACGTTTTGAGGTCCTAGGAATCTTCCCTGACCACTCCCGAGAGGGTGTCACCCTGTCTGTGTGTATGTGTGTGTGTATGTAAGTATGTGACCCGCTTATAACTTTTGAACGGCTTAACCGATTGGATCCTACCAAACGGCGTTCTAAAGAGTTCCATTAAACATAGATTTCCTGAAAATTTCAACTAATTCGGACCGGTAGGTTCTGAGAAATTTCGAAAAAACTAAGAAATAAACATTTTTCAAATCAGGTTTTTTTGGAATAACTTTTAAACGGCTTTACCGATCAATTCCAAAATCTAATCAGCTTTTAACCTTGAAAAGCGACGTCGATCACTACCAGTCCGGTCAAAATCGGTTAATTAGTTCGTGAGATATCGTAAACGAAAGAAAATAAAAAAAAGTGTTTTTTCTCAATTTATCCAAAATTTTTCATCAGAAAATTTTTTGTTGTCGATTCTTTCAATGGACTCGAAAAACTGCATCGATTGCCGCAAATCGCATAAAAATCGGTTGATTCATTCGCGAGATATCATGAACGAAAGAAAATAAAAAAAAGTGTTTTCCCTCAATTTCTCCGAAACTTTTCATCTGAAAAATTTTTGTTCTTGATTCTTTCAATGGACTTAAAAAACTGCATCGATTGCCGCAAATCGCATAAAAATCGGTTGATTCATTCAAAAGTTATGGCAGTTCAAAATTTCCAAAAATAGTGTTTGTTGTAATTAAACTTAGCGGGAAGTTACATGGATGGCCTTTAGGGTCAACCGTTTTCCAATTTTTTTTCATAAAATTATACTATTTTTTCAAAATCTGAATACTTTAGATACATCCAATTTTTTAGTTTCCAAAATGTAAATAATTATTTTCCTCATATACGTCAAAACATACTTTACACACAAACAGGATTAATTCAAATCGGTTAAAAAGTTATACATAAAAATACATAAGGTCAAATTGATACCTTCTCCTTTTATGTGTCAGCTTAAAGGCACCTTACACAATTTAAACACTTTAAAATAAATCTACAATAGGTACTTTGCTACTTCTACTTGGAAATGTTCTACATAGAAACTATCTTTTCACCTGTTAAAATGTCAAGTTGAAGACGGAGTATCATTTTAAGTAATTTACCGACCAAACGGAGTATTTTAAAGTTTTAAGATTCTACTCTGAATTAACTCTGGGGAGCTACATCTGCTCATATTCGGAATTTTAAAAAAATCAGTTTCCTATTTAAGTAAACTAACATAAAAAAATTCAAAACAATCATTTTGTTCTTATAAAATTAAGTTTGTAGATATAATTTCATATTTCGTTTATAATTTTTACATCGCAATAATAACGATATTTAAAAAATAAGAATACTATATTAATTTGGTATGTTACTAAATACTCTCAAAGGATTGCTGTGCTGTGTTAGTCAAATTAAAACAGTTATTTCCAACTTGATTTACAAACTAAGGGACACTTCTTCGCAAACAAACCCATAAATGCACGCTCAGCTTAGCACCAGATCTAAATAACTAACGAAGCCTATATTATTTTAGGTAAATAGTTTTACTCAAATATAAAAAGATTATTTACTATTACACGTGCAATAAAAAACCTACACATCATTTAGTTAAATAAAATCGTAATCTTTGGTCAATGCATATTTGGAAAAAGTAGTTAAAATACTCGTATGCCACTAAGTATTTTGGTCTCAGGATAATCATCTGTGGGTTTACTAGACCTAAACTAATGCTTTCTTCTTAGAAATTGTAATTGAACTACATTTTTTCGAAATGTGAAGCAAAGTGGCCTAGACTGATACAGTTGCGTAGGTTCGATCCTACTTACTGGCAGGCAAACTTTAGTTTACACCATAATACAAACATTGAATTCAGTTTGACCTTTAGTTCACAAATTTACCATTGGTATATAATAACAGCAACTTTTTAAAGTCTTAGGCTGTGTTATTATTTTTGTAAACTGATTGACCAAGTCAAACGTGTATATACAACACAACACGTTCAACTGTTTAATATAGCTTAGTTAGATCTGAAAATTTCATTTTTGTATAAATGAAAACTTTTACTGGTACATAACCACCAGCAAACGTATTTTTATACAAAAATAAATTTTCTGACATTAATAAACCTATGTTACTAAGGAAGGCATAATTATCCACATGCGAAAGATATTTTTAAATATGTTCAGTCAATTCTGACATTTTTTCCGTACAATCTTTGTTGTAATATTATATAGATATTGCTTCACTAAAAAAAGATAATTATAATTACATTATAACTATTATATAATTGTATATTACCTTAACAACGTATGTTTTTACAATCAGAAAAACTGAGATCTTTGTTTGGTTAGGGTGTGTTTATCATGAGCGTTGAATATTGAAATAAAATGTTTTCATTTGATTAATTAAAAATGTACATTGCCGAAAGCTATAGTTTTGCTTCCAGGGAATACAGGCAGCTGTGAAACCGTGTTAGTTTATAAGCATATGAAATAGTTTGTTTTTAACTGTAATTAAGAATATACGTTCACGTTTTACACAAAAACCGAACAACAAATTTCCAATAAAAGCGTTTTAGAATTTTGCTTTTTTATCACCTGTTATTATTTTATTTAAACTTATTTTTACTTAAATAGTTTTCAAAATTATGGAGTTTTGTAGCTATCATTATATGTGACAACAATTGCATGAGCCCTCTTGTATATTACAAACTTTCATCTGCGATAAAATGTTACTGGAGCTGGAGGTTTTACTACTAATGTCCAGGAAAAGCGTACCAAATTCAGAATTTAAAAACGTTTATTTATTTACTAGACATTGACGCTAAATAATATAACGTATTTAATTTAGTTAAGTATCTTTAATAATAATTTAGTATCATTGTAACTGTTAAGTTACTTATCCCGTCCAGAAAGTAAAGAACGAATGCGCATCGCGTGCGGCGCAGATCCCCCACTACTGCGATTACGTGCGCGGCCGCTTGCCCCTTCCTTACTCTTCAGTGTGGGGTGGGTCTCGTTGCTGTGTGATCACGTTACTGGTTTTCGCAGCGTTTTAAAATGACAGCGCTAATCAAAAATCCCGCCAAATGTGAAGTACGGGGTGTAATCCGCTTTTTGAATGCTCAAAAAGTTAAGCCCATTGAAATTTATAAGCAAATTAAAGCTGTGTATGGTGAAGATGCGATGAATGAGTCATCAGTAAGAAAGTGGTGTATCATGTTTAACCAAAACAAGAGGCGTGGAATGCTGTCGGCTAAAGTTTTTTTCATTCACGACAATGCCCGGCCTCATGCCTCGGCACGAACGCGGCTAGAACTCCAAAGTCTGAAGTGGGAAATCTTTTGTCATCCTCCCTACAGCCCTGACCTAGCACCTAGTGATTTTCATCTGTTTCTAAAGTTGAAGCAATTTTTGGGTGGAAAACAGTTTGGAAATGACGATGAACTTAAAGAAGCAGTGATAATATGGCTCAAATCTTTCGCGGCTGATGAGTATAACATCGGAATAGAGAAACTGGTCCCACGTTACAACAAGTGTTTTGACAACAATGGCGATTACGTAGAAAAGTAGAATAAGGTACTGTGGCTGTGTAAATAAAGTTTGGTGTTGATATCTTTTGTTTTTATTTAACCATGCTAAAACGTTCTTTACTTTCTGGACGGCCCTCGTAGAATATATATTTTTTATATCTTAAATCCTAAATATCTTAAACGTAAGATATTTAAATATCTTAAATTATATTTGAAAAATATCATCTCTTTATTTTTAACTCTTCTGAATAAAATTGTGTTTTTATAATTGACCTCACAATGCTTCACTCTAACCTACTTGCCACCTCGGTACAAATATTTTATTGAGACTTTAAATTATATTAAAATTCTAAATGGAAATAAGTATAGCAATAATCAAAATAACTTTAAAAAGTATCAGCTACTCTTAAACGCCTACTCCTAAACAAAAACCTAACCTACAAATTATAATTAGTTCTTTTCAAAGTATTAAACCAGTTATTAATGGAATTTCCGTTGTGTAATAGCCTATTTGGAAGTTTGGAGGAATAGAGTAAACAGCTGATTATTGTACCAATACACTGATCATCTTCAATCAGTACTGTTGAGACGGATCATTAGGACTAAATCCGCTCAAGTCCCGAAGACATGCTTGAAATAATAAGGTTCCTAATGATTTCGACTGACATGTAGGCTATTTAATGATATGTTAATATGAGAACAATATATTCTTTGTTTTTAATTTAAAGTTTAGTTTCAATGTATAAACAATAACTGACGTATAAAAAATGCAGAAGAAAAATTTAATAATTGTAAATGTTATACGCAAATAAATGGTGTCATAAAAATCTTAATCTAAATAATTATAGTAATTTTCAAAACTAGAAAAGCGATAAGGATAGATATAGGTAAGAAATAAAATACAGAAATAATAATTTTAATATTTATATTTAATATAAATAAATAACAGGAAATTTATACAAAATTCGTCATTATGTAACTTTTTTCAAATTTAAAATAAATAAACTAAGTGTAATTATAAATGTAAATACTATAATCGGTTATACAAAATGGCGAAATCTCGAAAACCGGCAAACCATAAAAGGCCATAACTTGACAAAAAATACGAATTTTAAGAAACGGAAAAAGGACTATAAATTTTAAGACAGTACCAACTAAATTTAAAAACAAAAAGTTCGGAAAAACTGAAAATCGTTAAAATTATTAATGGAAAATTAGCAGAAAGTACAGACCCGCGTAATTACCGGACGGGGCAACGTAGAAATGCCATTCGAGTTACATAAACCTCCACCAACAGAAAGCATACCAGTTACCAAAAATAAATCCATCCTCTGAAAACATAGTTTGAGAAATTTGTGAAAAAATTCTTGCTAGAAAGGATTTGGTCAAGCCCAAGATTTTACTGCTGATAGCCGAAAGACAAGCCCATCCAAAACAAAAGGTCTATCAAAATAATTAAATAATGAACGAAATGATTAAGATAAATTAAAATAATTAATTAAATGGAAAATATTAGGTAATATGAAATGTGGTTACCTGGTAGGAATGTGGGAAAATAATATAAAAATACATAAAACATTTAACAATGGAATACTTTGAAATTAGTAAAGAGAAATGTAGGTAGTAGAAAAGGTTAAAGTTGGTAAAGCTTATCTCCCTGAAGAGGGAATTCAAAGAAAGACGTCAGGCACTTCAACATCCTCTTATTGAACACTACGTAGTAACTACTTTTACAAATATAGTAGAGTATTAATTAATTAATAATCAGCAGTCTTCTTTTGGATTAGATAAAGTAACGACTTATAAATTTAACTTTCTCTTTGGAAACGATAAAGTAACGACTCAGAAATTTAATTCTTATTCTCCACAGGACGTAAAACTTAAAGTCGCCTATTTTTTGTATTATCAGCGATAGATCTGAGAAATCTTAGAGTAAAATTAATGTAAAGTCAAAATACATAATAACAGCGTATATTTCAAACTTTATGGCAGAACTTTAGAAATACTATTTGCAAGCCAAAATAATTCGGGGGCAGCGGGAAACTTCTAGAACTTATGGGAGGAAACCAGACGAAAGAATCGCCTGGAGCAACGACCAGGCACAGGTTCTGTAATCAACAGGGATAAGAGGTGAGCTAGACATAACCATACTTGAACCTAGGACGACTCCAAGACCTGCAGGAACTAGAAGTTGGGTCACGCTAAACTTCGCACAAGGTACCACTTATTACACTCAAATAATAAATTATCGTTAATAATGACAAAAGTAAAAATCATTTAAATAAATACTGGGTTAAAAATAATTAAATTCTGATAAAATTTAACTCATTTTAACTAAGTACCAATTTATCGCTCAGAAAGAGGTTTTAAATAATAATAAATAGCCTATATAGAAAATTGTCAAATTAGGTAAATAGGTCTTTCGAAAAAAATAGGGAATATATTGCCAATTGTATCAAGATTTAAAGTGTGTACATATTATGTTAAAAGTAAAGGAAATACAAGAATGTTATTTTATACTTAAAAACACAAAATAATCTTTTAATTTTGAGTTGGTTCCTGCCAAGTGTTTGTAATAAGTATGTAGTATGTATACGTGTTAGATTTAAGTCTGTAAAAAGGTGCTATAAATAAAAATACTGTAACTAATAAATATAAATAATAACACAAAATCGAGTACAATCAATTAAAGGTAATTTTCTAAAATTCAGTAGAAAATAGTATCGTAGAAAGCCTAGCAAGGTATATCACGGTAAAATTTCTTACGGAGGCTTGTTTCTTCCAGTACACACGAAAATAAGATTAGCCAGAAGCAGGTAGGAGTAAGGAAACTACTGGTTGAAGGAGCAGGTCGTCGTAAGTGTCGTCCAACTATGTAGAGTGATAACAACCGATTTAAGAAAAAATACTAATCCATAACATTGCCTTAAATGTGCTTTCAGTTGTACATAAAGCTTCAAAGAACACGAATTTCGTAAAATAAAATTGAGCAATTATGTAAAGGCCAGACATGTAAGAAGAGAAAATATGAACACCAATTACGTTTTTTAAATATAAAATATTTTTTAACACAGTTTTAAGGATTTTTAACATTTGCTTTGTTTGAAACCAGCATTCCTGAATTAGTATCCCTTGAATATGTAAAACTTATGAATATTAATCTACCGTTATGCAGATTTCAACAGCCAAATACATTCATCATCCTCAGAGGGTTGTTCGGTAATAAACTTATTTAATATAGGCCTACCTACCTTTATCATTCATTTGGTACCTTAGTTATTGTTTCGGTTTTAGTGGTTATGGAGTTTTCCTTTATTTGATTTGGGTTAATTTACATTTTGTCATCACAGTTCAATCCTGAACAATTGACAATTTGTTTGTCATCCTGAACAATTTTAATTTAATTTATTGATGTTAAACTATTGTAACCACAAAACTTCAAGACTTTGGACAAACGTATTAAGAATATAGCATGCCCTACATTAAAGTTGCTAAATTTTTTATTTAAAACGCCAGTTATTAGTTTTCCAAAATGGCTGATTTTAACAATTATATTTTTCAAGAACTACAAGTGTTTGAATTACGAATTCAAAAAATTATACATTAAACAACTAAGTAGAATGATATTTTTCAAAATATAGATTTTGCCTTTTTAAAGCCCATACAAATTAAGGAACGTTTGCAATTTGAAGTAGGTTGCCTATGATATGGCCACCCTATATATTTAACTAAAGAAGACACCAATATGCTTCATAGCAAACCCCGTGTTCACTTCGCGCTCGCATAATGGTGAACGATGTAACATAACCTATATTTTAGGTAAACTAATTTAATATTACACACAGAATAAAAAAACCCTGCACAGAATTTAGTTTAGTAGAGTGGTTTAGGCAATGAACGCTTATATTTTTTGAAAACTATGGGTATTTCATTAACAATTTCATTCTCAAAAATCTTAATCTTAGGTCTTTTCCTACTAGGATTTATTTTTTATTTCATCGGTCTAAATTCTTGAATTCAATTCATTTTAAGATAAAATCATGTCATCTCATCAAACCATAGAGTGTACAAATGACATAAAGTACATTGAAGGTCTTACCTATCAAATTTTTATGTTGAATAAAATCAAATATTATCAAACAGTCAAATCATAAGGTATTAATTTAATTTACATCAATTTTATTTTAATAATAATGAACAAAAGTAATAATAATGATATGATTATTAAATTAATCATATTTAAATGATATGATTCAATGTAAATAAATGCAAATATCTTCAGAACGGATTTAGATATGGATGTGCAGTTTTCACCATTGTTTTTGTCTAAAATTCGGCATTGAAATGATTTATCACATTACCACTTTCCTATTTAAAACAGTTACATTCAAAATGACAGATCCAAGATGGCGGACAAAATTTTTGACATTTTAATAAAACAGTATTTTTACATATACTAGTAGGTTCCTCAATCACATCTACCTTCAAATTTTTCTTATATACGAAATATTAAGCCATTTTTAGACTTTTCACCCACTTTCTTTTAGTTTATAATAAATAGGCCTATGTATATTTTTCCTAAATGATACGAAATGTGTGCATAACCTTCCAAAACATACGTAGATTTGTTCTATTATTTTTAATACTAAAATTACAATTTCTGAAAAAGTACTAAACCTATCTCACTCAGGAAAGCCTATATTATCCAACAGTGCAAGATTTGTTTCAAATATTTTCAGTAATCCTCTGATATTAACCCGACCATGAATACAAACAAACATTCTTAGTTTACCTTTTAAAACAATACCATTGATACGTTACCTGACCTAACCTACTTCAGTTTCTTCCTAAAATCACTTTCTACTTCAATACATTTCAAGACCTTTGCATATTTCATAGAACGTAAACGTAACCCCCGCAACAGCTTTATCTCCTAACTCGAAACTGTTATTTTATCATTGCTTCTTCATTATACTATTCTTTGTGTTTTAAATGGAGCTTTGTTCTCACAGTTGCGTTATTCTAAAACAAAATTACAATTTACAGCTACGAGAAGATACAAAAGACACATCGTGCTAACACATTATTCAAAATATATACGTCGTTGTTTTCTCCTTTATGATGTGCACAATTCTACGAACTGCCCATTAATAACTTTGATGCAGCTACACTAACTTAATATTGGAATCCTTTGAACAGACACTGGGTCCTTTAAACTTCAGTGTTCGCTGTTACTGAACTAGTAAAGAGAAAGTGACGTCATTATAAGCAAATTACGATGGTAACCAATGACACAAACCTTTTTGTTTCTGCTAAATGTTGCACCTATTTCAGAAACCAATAAGTCTAGCAGTAGCAGGTTCTTAGCTATACAACTGCCGAAAAGATTATAGACAATGTATCGAACTTTAACTTGCTTAACTGAGATTAATTGAGATTTTAATTTTTCTCCCCCGTATTGAAATTTTCAGACAGTTACTAAGCGAGTTCTGTATTATTTAGAAAACTAGTTTTGCGCTATTATAATGTAATCGCTATTCAGGGAAACTGAAATAGGTGCGACTAATGTTTAATACGTAAAATACAAACAAGTTTTAAATTGTAGGCATAATCCCAAACTCTTACTACTAAAGCATGTTCATATCAACTGCTATTTTTCCAATAAGCCGTTAACTAAAATTTAATGAAAGGCTATTTTGGATATAATGCATTATTTAAAGATATTTTATTCTGGGGCATTTGTCGAAACTCTAACCATTTAACAGTTTTTTATCAGAACGTACTCATTGAACAAGCCTAAAGCCATGTGTTAAATCAAAAATTAAAAACAAAAATAGAGCTTCCAATTTTTAAACCCAAAGTTTAGAGCAACAACTATCAGAAATCACCCATTTGATAAACCTAAAATCTAGTTGTAAATATATTTTTACTAGCTGCCCGATCCGGCTTTGCACGGATAGACAAATCAAAGTTAGATGTATATTAACAAAATATATATTATATATATATCAATAAATATATTACACTATGTATTTCTTATGCGGATTTTTAGTAACTTTCATCCCCCGAACCACCCTAAAATTTCGAATTTTTTTAAAACCTTTCTTAGCGAGCACCAAGGGCCCTAGAGGAAGCTACCTACCAAATTTCATTCCAATCCATTCAATCCCCTAAAATTTAGAATTTTTTGAAAACCTTTGTTAGAGATCACCTATGATTTTAGAGAAAGCTATATACCAAATTTCGTTCCAATCCGTTCAGTGGTTTTTGGAGAAATCGTGATTTAGTAACTTTGACCCCTCCCAAACCTCCCCTGAAAACCCTTCTTAGTGAGCACCTATGGCCCTAGAGGAAGCTACATACCAATTTTCGTTCCAGTAGTTTTTGAGAAATCGTGATCAGTGAGTCAGTGGATTTGGCTTTTATATATCAGATTAGTGCTACCCATTTAAAACAAAGCCTAAAACAAACATTGTCAGAAAACCTTTTTTAAGAAACTTAAAACATAGTCCTAATTCATTTTTCCTATAGCTGTTTTTAGGAACTGAGAGCAGTGCGCAAACTAAACTACATGTGTACAGCGTTAAGTAATTATACCTCTTTAATTACTGTGCTGTACGCAAAGTAAACAGCTGATGTAGTCTATGTTTTGAAAATATTGATTGTTATGAAACTAACCTCTGTAAAACAGATCTTTTTGAAAAACTAAAACACTAATTTAAAACGTAGCTGTTGGAAAAACGTTGTGTGTATCACGGTGCAAAGTTTAATTTGTCACACTCGATCAACTTTGCTGCCCGAGGCGAAAACTGTTTATCTCGTGCCCTAAAATATTTTATAGTTATAATAATATATTTTACAAATTATACAAAAGATTAACTTAACATTTATTTTAATAGATCGATAAACATTTTGCAATTCTAAAAAAATAAATAAAATATTTACAGCATTTACAGAAAGTTATTGTTAAATTAACTCACTAGTAGTCACTTAAAAACAATATCAGGGACTAATTAAAATTAAAGAAATATATATATTTAAATCAGCGTAAAAGATGCAGAATATAAAACATTTTATATAACATCTGAACTAAGTAGTATTATAAGTACCTAAATAGTTCCTTATTGATAGCATACCTATCTTGGTTTGTATAACCCTAAAATGGCGCATTTTTGTCAAAGAATTGTTAAGTTTCAAATTCATACTGTCAGATGTGTTTAGGGGTACTCTTTCCTGCGATGATATCAGCAGGGAGGCGTAATGTATGTAAAGTCAAAGAAACTTTTGTGTTTTGGTTGGTAATGTTACTTTTTACAATTTATATTATAATCTAAATATTATATGCGCGATATAATATGATCACTAGACGAATCATTTTAATTAGTATTTACCCACTATTTATAAAATTTAGCGTCTTACAATTCCTTACATGTCATGTATTCCGATTTATGGTAATTAAAAAAGTGACGCTAACTTATTCCCCTAAACGTATAAGGGTGGAGTTTGAGACGGATTAAGCAATAGGCCTATCCACTCAATGAAATATTTTTTCATTTTATTTGTAAAATCTACTAAGTCCTTCAGACACCAATATACAGAGCAAGTTAGGCTAACTTTTCATGTTCAAAGCTGTTTGAATCTCAGCAGCCAAATGAAACAAGCTGGCTAGAGAACAATGGAAAAATTATTTAAATAAAAAAGTTGTTTTTAAAGTATCAAAATATGTAGAATAATCATGGTAATAAAAAAGGCAAATCACAATTTGGAATTAAATAAAGGAATAAAAAGTTATTAGCAAAATAAAAGCGAGGAAAAAAGTTAAAAGTCAGAATTTTGAAAATTTTTAAAATCTTTATAAGGGTATTGAGAGACCATTAGAAAAATAGACAAATTACGAAAAAGGTTTTTGTTAAAATTAAATGGTAAATATAAAAATAATTAAATAAAAAGTAATTAAAAAAGGAAAATTAAATCAAAGTAGTTTAAAGTACAGTTTTAGTAAAAAGTAGTAAAATAATTAAAATAAATAAAGATTTTAACAAAATTAGTCACGTTTAAATAATATCAAAGAATAAATTTAAGAGTTATTAACGTTTTTAGGTAAAAAAGTAAAATACCTATTTTCACCTATAAATAAAGGGTTAATAGAAAAAATGATAAGATATAAAAATAGAGATAATAATTAGTATAAAATGTCAAAACCTGTGAAAGATAGAAAAAAGGATTAATTTAAGGTAAAAGGGGTGTTAACATATTTAGACAAAAAGTGATGATACGAAAAGGACAATAACTCAACCAATAATTAACCAATTCAAAAACGGTAAAAGACTAGTTTAGCGGAAAGACGTAAACAATACAGTATGACCATAAAAAATATAAATAAACGGTATCAGGAAACTGACACATACTTTCTCCCTCATTATAGGAACTTAATTTTTTATTTTTAAGAGTAATTTTCCCATAAAAACCCTTAAAATAACGGAAAAACCAACTTTTCTCAAAAACGGCTCGAACGATTTTGATCAAAATTTTACAGTTTATAGTACTTTAGGTCCCTAATAAACTATAAAATTTTAATCAAAATCGTTAGAGCCGTTTTTGAGAAAAGTTGATTTTTCCGTTATTTTAAGGGTTTTTATGGGAAAATTACCCTTAAAAATAAAAAATTCACAAAAATGAAAAAAACGCCTGGAGATACCGTGGATTAATACCTCCATACCAAATTTCATCAAAATCGGACGACTGGTTTAGGCTCTAGGTCTGATAACATCCACACAGACACACAGACACACAGACACACAGACACACAGACACACACACAGACATCACTCCGAAAACCACTTTTTTAGGTTCAGGGGGACCCAAAACGGATATTTCCACCAAAAACTCAAACTCGAAAATTTTGACGAATACAATACTTTCTCCATATACTATGGTATAGGGGGAGAAAGTAAAAACTTTATAATTTGGAAAAACCGCGAGTCAAGAAAAACGCGATCGCGAAAAAGGTGTGGAACGGGAACGCGACGTCGTACAACTACGAATCGAGTTTGTGCGTAGCCAGTAAACCAAGCTGAACAAAATGACATCATCCAGAACCCGATCCGATCACGGGAAGCCGAGTTACAGGAATTTGGGAATAAATGGTCACAAAACTCGCAAACCAAAAGGAACAGGCATTTGATTATTTTTCTTGAAGAGAATTGTCGGTCGACCAAAGGTAAAGACACGCCCATTCTACAGTCTAGCCAATATAATTGCCAATGTACCAAATCGATTAATTTTAAAAACAATACCAAAAATATAACTTTTACATATATTCGGGTAGAGAAAACAACCAGGATTATGGGAAAAATAAGGAAAAAATTCTATAGTAATTACAGCCCGAGCGCCACACCAAAAACAAAAGGGAAATTGAATAAAAGGGTTGGTAGGCTAATATAGGCCTTTGCCGGAGCTTACCGTAAAACGCGGTTCGCTTCGTCAGTCGTAATAGAAACTCCGGGAAAGTCTCCACGCTTCTCGTTAGATCATCGTATCACAGCAGAGCATAATAAATTCAAAGATTTTAATACTTCGTAAATCTAAATATTTAGTAAAGTATACAACAGAAAAAAAATCAATCTAGTTCATAGCGTAGTAAAATAAACGCTATATTTCGTCGAAAATACTATCGCCGAGAACTTCAAGGGAAGATCCAGGGTAACAGCGGCGAGGTCTGTTATCACGTGGCATCCGAACTCACAGGAGGAATCCAGACGAATTCACGGAAAGGCGACATCGAAGGACAAGATCCCGGACTTCCAGAACAGCGTTCCAGATCGGGACTTCTAGAACATCGCACCAATCCCGGACTCAGGATCTCCAAGAAGGAATACACCGTATACGAAACAAGGTAGTGTCGGAGACACCTTTATAATTTTTCATAGTTTACAGCATTGACGAGTAGGGCTTTACTTTTAAAATTTTTAATATTTAAATTTTGGGGAATAAAATTTATAAAAAATAAATTTAAACATATTCTATATATCTTTCACAAAAAGGTTATTTTTTATTGATTTTGAAGTTAAATTGTGTAGAGAAAATTTCACAAAAATTTAGCTAAGAAATTTTTTTTTGTATTTTAAGGATAAAGGATCCGATTGTTAAATTATATAAATAATATAAAATAAGAGTGATTAAAGTTTATATTTTATTTTTAAAACAAAAGAATCTTTTATTCAGAGTAAATTACCAAAACCAATTTTAATTTTAAGAAGTGCTAATATTAAGGAAGGATTGGCTGGATATAACGAAGATTACTGTTCTCCGAAAGGCACGACTCCGGGCAGAGTTTAGTCTCTAAAAAATTAAATATCATAAATATTCCTTAGCAAAAAATAATTAAGGGTTTTATCGTAAGGTAAGAAACTAACGATAAATATCCTTGCAAAGACGAGCTACCCGCTTGACTTGACTGGTAGAGCTAGCCAGGACCCAAAAAAAGGAATTTTCACTAAAGGTAATCAATTTAATTATTTTAAACACTAATTAGTTAAATTGCGAAAAGCGAGGTTGAACTGAGCTAAGGGGGTAGTAGATCGTTGCAAGTGGCGTCCAACAAACGTGGGGCTTGAAAGACAACGCTTTGTATTTAAAAAAAATTGCAAATAACTTCCAAGGGCGAATACAAAAATAAAGCAGTGTTAATTAAGCTTCACGAGAACAGAACAGTACCTTCGTTATAGCTAGTACTCTAGAGTATAAATAGATAAAATAATTTGTGCCAATTTAATTAGTAAATAATAAGTGAAATATGGGTCCTAAAGTAGAAGAATCTGAAATGAGTAAAATTATGGAGTATTTAAAAAAATTAGAAGTACAAAGAGTAAAAGATAAGGAAGAGTTAGAAGCTAAAGAGATCGCGAGGGAAGATGCTAGGCGGGAGGAGGGAAAAGCTAGGGAAAAGTCTAGAAAGGAAGAGTTAGAAAAGTTAGATAAAGCTAGGCGGGAGGATAAAGGAGAAATGTTAACAGAAATTAAATCTATTATAGGCGAATTTAAGGAAACAATAGAAAAAGAGTTAGGAGCACAGGCTGCCTAAATAGGAGAATGCATAAAAGAAATAAGGGAAGTTAAGGAAGATGTTGAACAGGTTAAAATTAATACTAGATTAAATGAAGCCAAAATAGGTATAAACATTACTGAAATAAATCAACTAAAAAAGAATTTTAAGGAAATAGGTAGTGTAAACATAAGTAGAGGGGCGGTAGAAAAGCAAATCACCCACGTTTACCACAATCCCCAAGAAGTAGAGAAGATAGAGTTTATGGGGGGGAATAGGGAAGACCACGTAATATTTATTAAAAAATTAGAAAATCTGCTAGACGAAATAAACAGCACGATGGATGGTGAGCAAAAGCTTCGTCTAGCAGAAAGACATTTAATAGGCCAGGCTAGAATTTGGTGGGACGTAGTTAAGGGGGGAAGACAAAATTTGAAGAATTTAAAACGGCGTTTTTGGAAAGGTATTGGGGGTATGATGCCCAAAGGAAAGTTAGGGACATAATCGAACACAGTAGGTACGATTATTTAGGAAAATTGTCCATGGCGGAATATTTTTGTCAGACTGCCCAAAAAGCAGCTAACTTAGATCCAGTTATACCAGAACGACTATTAATACATAACTTAATGCGTCACTTTAATAAAGACGTACAAATTGCTAGTATGGGACGGAAAGAGTTAAATTTCACGGAGGCCATTGCCTTTTTAGAACAGATGGATAATATGGGAAGGAGGTTAAGGGACACACAACCACAAAATAGGCCGGATAATCGAAGTAGGATACCAGAAACCCAAAATTATAATAGATATCCAAACAGAAATCAAGCAGTACCTTCCCGACCACCTAACCCTCAATCCTATGGTCAAACACACAGAAATACCACAACCCCATATCCTCAAAACCCAGGTCCGTCTAACCAGGGGGCTCCCAAACACCCGATTGCAAAAAACTGATTTCAAAGGTTCCGGATAGATATAATGGCAGACAACAATGGCCAGCGATAAGAAAATATGACGGGGATGCGGATAAAACACAACATAATAAAATAAATAATCAAAATAAATTAAGAATAAATAAATCCATTAAAATAAACAATCTTACCTATAACATTAGAGACG
This sequence comes from Philaenus spumarius, assembly GCA_018207615.1. Lineage (NCBI taxonomy): Eukaryota > Metazoa > Arthropoda > Insecta > Hemiptera > Aphrophoridae > Philaenus > Philaenus spumarius. The sequence continues at coordinate 17,104 of JAGFPH010017270.1, forward strand.
AATTATTTCAAGAGCCTGATGTTAACCATTTAATTAAAAAAGAGTTACCAATTTGCCCTAACATTACGGTAAAAATAAATAATAATAAAGTATGCGCTGAAGTAGATACTGGAGCACAGTTTTCAATCATGCAAGAAGAATTTTATGTAACATTAAAGAAAGAAGGAATTAATATAGTAGAATTACCGGTAAACAATGTGGAGGTGATAACAGCAATAAAAAAGAAAAGACAACGGGTAACCAAACAAATAATGGTAGACTTAAATATAGGGGGGCAAATTTTGGAAGAAATGTTTTTAATAGTACCCAAATTAAATAATACTTTAATAATAGGATGCAACATACTATATAATTATAAAGCCAGAATAAATATGGAAAATAAATTCATACATTTTCAAATAAATCATACACAAATAAGCGTAGATTTTGAAAGAGAACGGAAAGTAAATACAATAGTAGAGACGGAAAAGCCTAACTTAAGTATAGTTAAAGCGAAACAAGTGTCAAACGAATTTTGCGAAAATAAAAGATCCAGTAATTGTTCAGCGTCACTTAACACCGTAGAAGAGCAAAATGGAGGCTGGAATTCGATAGGGGCGAGATAACGGGGCCTTATTGTTATTGGTCGAAACCGAGGCCAAAAGTAAAAAACAGGTTGTGCAGGGTAATGCAGAAATAGGCGTACCTAAGGAGGAAGTAGGGGAAGTTAGGCCAAAGCCAGTAGTAGAGGCAGATAAGCCTAAAGAAATAAATAAAGTTAGAGTTCAAAGTGAAAAAGTAAAGAAAATTAAATTTAAACAAGGTTCTAAGGAATTTTTAGATAGGAATAGGAAGGAAA